>DWGJ01000755.1:0-25696 GCA_018246895.1 Aspitha aspitha aspitha | reverse complement strand
AGATGCGTTGCTACTCTTGAGGACTAATATTGTCGCCTCTGGTATACAAGTGGACCGGCATCTATACCCTTCAGACCAAAACACAGAATGTTCTGCTCCACGGCAGAAATAGGTGTGGCGGTGGAACTTCCCCGGGCGAACCGTATATAGGTTCTACCACCTACCAAATTTATATTCAGACTTTGGTTGTACATTACTCTATTATGAGTGTCACTATCTGTTTTAGTATTTATTTAAAAAGATGTAACATTCCATGAACAAAGCAATGAAAATTTAAGTAGGGCTGTTCAATTAGCGCCCTGCGGCAATCGCAGTGCCGTAATTCAATTTGAAGCGGAGTGCAGTTTTTACAGCTCATTTAAAAGCAAAGACAAAGTGCTCTTAATTAACTTACTACTCTTTTCTATCATTCGAACATTTTAATGCGAAATCTATTGTTGCCAGCGACACAATTACTAGCATGGAGTGGTATATAATACATTTTGTCAATGAAGTTCTTGCAATATTTATTTAATATTATAATCCAAAATGAAATCTAAATTACGCCCTTCATGAGCTTCATCGATAAGAAGTTGAGAGATTGTTAATTGCTGCTGGCTGGCTGCGAAAACTTCTTTGCACAGACTATCTAGATATAGATCTACGTAAACGTAAACTACATATGTAGGTATATAGATCTGCGTAAATTCTACGAGAAATCGCTTAGAATGCAAACACAATATTAAATTCTAAATCAGGGTTTCGTTTTGTGAATTAGAATTTAAATACGCCAGGTGCCTAATAGGGTAGGCAGGAAGTACCGAGTGCCAAATATATATCTTTCAAACGTACTTCGTCAGCTTTACGGTGACAGCCAAGCAAAGATTTTATTTAAAAAAATTTCAATAATTAGAAAATTCAGAATTTTATAAATAAAGGGTTTTTAAATTATAATGTAGATATCTACGTATCATTTGTTTACAGTACCACTTTGTATGTAAAATGCAGTAATAATGTTACATTATGTAAAAAGGGTCACTGAATGGTCCGTTTGGACATACGTGATAAGAACAATTTTAAACTTCGCTTCCAGTAAAATGTAAGTAAATATCATAATACGAAACTGCGGTGCTTATTTCATGTAAATATAAAAATTAAATCAGACTCATTTTTGGTAACATGTCTGTAATACTTAAAACGTAAGGTCCATTTTATCATTATGAATATATTACCGACATTAGTTATAGTTATACGACCTTTGCTCATTATTATTATAATACGAAAATATGTTATACTGGTGTACCTACAAATACAATTATAAGTAACATACAAAATTAATGTCAAATTCAATATATTTTTAAGCTTGTGACCCGTGTTCATATGTGTCTTATGTTGTAATGACATACCTAGCAGTTGTTTATATTTATTAACGTTGTGGTAAGTTTGTAAGCCGCCTGTAAATCCGAATACACACATTGGTAACTAACGCATATTTGCAAAGTGCCATTATTACTGGCGTTAAGCCCATCTCAATTGCAAGGGCTGATCCGTATCAGACCTTAAGCGGCGTGCAACCATTTAGCAGTCGATTCTGTAATCCTAATTTCAGATCGCGCACGTAGTTATAGCGCCTTCGTCCATAAACATTTAAACTGTGTGTGAATATTTGATTAAACTGATAGAATATTTCTACCCTTGTAAAAGAAAGGCTCTTGCCGCTAGACGATGTCTCGTAAAATGGTCTCGTACAGCCCACGACGTACTAAAATATTTTGTAAAGTATCAAAAACATCTGAAAGTTTAAACAGACATGTACGTTCTCCGTAAATTATTCAGGGTCTATTTCAACGAAAACTGTGCGCGAGACTTTATGTAGACTTTCGTATGTTTTGAACGATTTCGCCTACGTTTCATTACATTTGAAGTGGTTTAGATAATTAGATTTTCTTATTATAGACAACTTCGGTTATGGAGTTGTACCGTCTTCGCAGAAGGTTACCACCTTCTTTCACCTTGTTCCTTTTAGAGAGACCGTAGTGACTCGATTACATCTACATTACATATTATACCATCATTAACACATATTTATATAGCTGCTCATGTACCAGGAATATTGAAAGCTGATATGCGATTCATTAAGTTTCTCCAGGACCCTTCGGCTGGGTGGTCATCTTGTGTACGTGACACACCGATGCGCGAATGCCGTTGCACGTAATTAGGAGATCCTATAATTATGTTTTTTGTACATTCACCTGTACGTACATACTTCCTGTCAATGAACTTGAAGTGTGTTGATATACTTTTAAGTCTATTCTGAAGCACATTGAAATGTCCACATTCGTTGGATCATAAATATTAAAGACAGAACGAAAGAAATAGTATAATTAATCTACGTAATTCAGTGGGTTTGTTAAAATGTTATGTTTGTCACAAACTATATATACCTAGTTTAAATATTTTTTGATCATTTTATAATTTTTTGTAATATTTCACATCACACATCACATCACATTTATGCAATACACGTATGCGGCAAACTCGGGTTGTCTAGTGAATATGAATTTTAAGCTGGTACTACATGACGCCGCGATATATTTATGTACATATGTCTGAGTCTCTTTATAATATCATTTTATAGTCGTCTTTATTTCTTGTTATTAAAATTCATATGATACAAAAATACGAGTATATCTAATACATAATACAGTTCACGTACGAAATACAAATCATAATTATCTTTTTCAATTGAAAGAAAATTAATCTTTACTTACTTTCTAGATATGGCCATAAGAACCAAATTATGAGCGATTGCGACACTCGTCTATCACGTTGATAAATACATATTATGTTTATATGTATGTATAGATTCCCTAGAATCAGTATAAATATAGTCATAGGTATCATAGACGAAGCCGCAGGATATTATGTGCAATATAAAGCCAGCTTAACAATAGTAGGTGCCTATCTGGAGTGTGCCACAATTTTTAAATCATATTTTACTTGAGCAATTTTATTCAATTAAAGTTTACTTACATATATTTTAATTTTAATTATATGTAAAAGCCAGTGGCAAATTATGTAATTACGTGGTGGGGATCTAAATGTATACAGAATATATGCAAGACTGATTTGCACAGAGAAATAACTATGCACGTTATAACAGAAATATGCACGTTATAACTGAATATAATATCTACAGTGCAATAGTGTTATTTTTATAAAAATAATTAGATTTTTCTTTACCATTTACCAATTACTAAATTCATTACGGGAGCGGAAAACCATTTTTCATCCCCCTGCAGGAAGAGTGACGAATGGAAAACAGGTCGTTGATGGAGAAATAACACTGAACGACTAAGATGTGATCTTATATTAATAGTAAATTACAGAAGTTCGTTAAGAAATTCCCAAGTTTTATTAAATATGAAAAGTATTTTCATTACAGCCCTAGGGATATTATCTCTTTGTTAAGACGTCTCTCTGTAAATGAAAGTAGTCTGTTACTAAAGAATAATCGTTAATAACAAAAGAATAAGTATGTGACATGGTTTATAAAAAAGAGATTGGGGATTTCATTATTTATTGAGAAATCTCTCGTTCATTTTTACACAAAAGACATAAAGTAAAACAAACAAAGCTATAGTAGTGCAACTGAAGCCTCGCAAGCCTGAACAAAGCCTATTGTTGCTGGCAGCAATATAACGCTGCTAACGTCAAACGTTCGGTTGTAAGGAAAATAGTGCGGCTATTTAAAGAGAAAAGTATAAATATACACAATACAAATATTAGGCTATTAAATTTAATATTATATTGACATTTTATGTCCAAGACACACATGCAGGAGTAGCGCTTATCTCTGTTGCTATAGATGTTTAGACCTTCACATGGCTGTGTTACATTTGCATTGTGTTAAGGTTTCATGAGGGTGATATTCTTTGTTCAAAGACGTGGTCATCAGCGCCATATTGCTTACGTTTTAACACCACCTGAACAGCGTAGGTTGGAGGGCTCCAGTAAGTCGATTTATAAATAATACAGATATTTTTATATTGCAGTCGAGAGGAAAATTAAATTTGTATAACGAGGTCAATATCGCGCAACGGAGATGTTTATCTCAGGGGGCCTCGTTCAATAACTCACTGTTATGTGGAAATGAATAGCCAATTTGCGGGAAGGAATTGCTGCGATCTGCAGATAGCGGCCAATAGCGTTCTGAATGAGGAAACTTCGCTGGAAAGAGATACGCCGACAATAAATGTAATTGATAAGTGCGCTTTATGTCACCGGTTGTATTTATTTTTGTTTCTACGCGCCCTAATAGCAAATATGAAGTTATATCAAAAATCCAATTCTTAGGTAACAGAGTGTGTAGTGTTGCTGTTTGGTGTTGTTTTGGTATTTCTTACTAACTTTGTCTTAATTATATTTTCATGTTCATTCTAGTCAATCACATTAAAATTAAATACATTTCTAAATAAATTATTATCTACTTAGTGATTTCAGTCGTCGAACTAATTAGTGCAATGAATTAATTTTGATTTATGTAACTAAACTCATAAAACATCAAAAATATTAGACGCCTTTCAGTTGTGGTAACTGAGTGCATTACCACTATCAGACACTACTTCCTAGAAGGTCAGTTTCCATCGAGCGTAACGTTTATAGATGTAGGTATACATAATGTTGTTTGTTGATGTTGATTTCATTACAATGCAAATTACAATTATAGGTACATTTTGTGCTCAATAAATTGGCCCAGAGATATGTATTCCACAATTTATCATGTAAAACAATGGACCACGTACCTATATAATAATGTGGTTTAGCCGTAAAGGCAAGCCTTTAATAAATTGTGGAAGTAAGACATTAATTACCCATTAATAATTCACAATTAACTAATATTTTGTTTAGGCAACGCGATAAATATGTGGTTTATCTGCTTTTATAAATGAATGAGGGTGGGTTTGGGTGGTATCGACAGGCGTACGGATTTAAATTAAAGCTTGACCCTTCAGCAACTTTGTTTGGTATTTTGGGCACTTGTGTTATTACCAGCGAACTTGTGTTATAAAAATACTGTTATAAATTCTGGCACTATAACTTTTACTTAGCAATGAAATGATGAATCATTTTTGACTAACTGAATCATTGATATGTAGAGCACATTTTTTGTTGTGTGATGAATCTCCGATTTGAAATTTGGAAATATAATGTAACAATTGAGTGGTTATTGATATGGTATATTGATTTGAACTCCATAAGCCATTTAGTTGTTATAGATATAACCGGTTGGTAGGTAACCGACCGCTGGTCTTTTGTTGTACCTGCAGGTTTAACGTTAGTATTATAATAATAACTTGCCATGTATGGTCGTTTGTAGGTATTTTATATCATCAAAACGTGCTCAAGGTTTTTTAACAGTGAAACAATTACCTAAAATCGCCCCTAAGCGGGCGCGCACGGTTACGAGCTCTTTATAACCCAGCAAGGCTATATTCAAATTACCAGAACCGTACATCTATACCCATTCTTCACTGCAACACTCTTAATTATCCGAATGAAACAAGCCTCCATAAACCTTACATTAGTGTAGTAGGTTTTAACAGGGACCCTGTAAGTAATTACCCGTTTTAAATTGATTATGTTTTTATTTAATTTTAATTTGTCACTAGACCATTAATTATTTGTTTGTTAAGAAATATCGAAATGATGCTACAAGTGGGTATATTTGTTTCGTTACTACGGGTATTTAAATAGCCATTAATCAATCTTTGATGATGCAAAGTGCTCCAGTTAATTAAGACGTCAACATTTGATCAACCAGTCGGTACGGGATAATTGTGAGCGACAATTTTCTTTGATATTCATATGAGCATTTTTAAAAGAAAAGGTAAGTTTTCAAACTGATAAAGTTATTTACATATGTTTATGAGTTGCAACTGTAAACAAGTTGTCTCTTCTTGACGACGGTTACTATAATTTTGGACTATTTACAGGTTCTTCTATCGTTAACAGATTTGAAATCTGTTCTCATGCACTCCTTAATCTGTCCTAGCACCAATTTGAACTGCGTAGACGCTCGGTAGTTCGCTTGGTACTTGTCGCAATGGTTCAAGAAGACCGGATGTAAGTATTTTAGAACCGAGTGGTCTAGAGTAGGAAACATGTGGTGTAGCGCGTGTTCGCCAAACATCGTGATCACAGCTAACGTGTTTTTGTTGATATCCTTGCGATCTAGTAGGGCTTCAACTTGATGGACTCCCCAGTCTGGGGTTTTGCTTCTGGAATGGATAATGAATGATTCATTTTCAGATGTTGGAGATAATATTATATGTTAAAACAAGCATGTTTCAGTTTGGAGGCTATGACATTCGCGGCGTAGTCGTCTGACTATTAAAATATCGGACCAACATAATTTGCTTTGCTGCAATCCTTTAGCATAAGTTACATTGCTTCGAAGACTGGAATATAAGGACACGCTCTCTACTGCAGCTCTTTCAATCGAATACATACAACACAATAAATGGGTAGATAACAACAATTTCGATTCGTAATAGATAAGGTACTGTTGCTTCCATCCTTGCTTATTAAATGCCAAAAGTAAAGTTATCATAACTTAAACAATAAATATACCACGAAAGTGCTACGCACGTTTTTATTACGATTCAGAGATTAATAAACACAGATTCCAGAGTCCAATTCTAAAGTTTGCAAAACATTTAGCAATTTTCTGATGTAACGGCCAGTGCTTGATTACTGATTGGACAGAGTATGTTCATACAATCAATCACTCATTAACTAACGTACGATTGCTTTGCGAGTCGCAGCGAAGTTTGTTGCGTCAGATTGATTATATCCAAACAGAAGCAAAATACATTTGTATCACGGAATTGTAAAAAATTGAGATTGAAACAAGTTGCAAGTATGGCAACACAATACAGTAATATTAAAAGTACCTTTATATCGAAGAAACAATTTAGATTAAATGGACGCTTACACTGGTTCATCTCCATCTTTAATCGCATCTGGATGATGATGAGCAGCATTAACGGCGATTAGGAAGAAGAAAAGGCTGGCAGTACAGACAATCCACAACCAGGTATAGATAACATAACCCAGGGTGGCTTTACTTGCAAACCACATCCACAAGGGCAGCGTGAAGGCGATGAGGTCATGCCAAGAGTAGTGCATTTTGAAGAAGTTCTCTCGGGCAAATATCGAAATAAATCTGAAAATTTTGAAATTTAAGGTCAGCTGTGATAAATAATGTGTACATTACAATGTTACTAGTACATAGACATTTTTATTATGTGATTATCTATCTGTATTTCTTATATGTGTATTCGATATAGTACATATTTGATGAAATACTCTTTAATGTTTACTCATTATGAGTGATTGAGCTTAACAGAAATATAGAGAGTGAATATAAGAAGTCGTCACACTATTCGGATAAAAGCGACTAGTATCTAATTCGCACTTTTCAAATACAATTTATTATTACATTTTTTATACCATACATAAATAAAAAACAGACGGTGCACTTTCGCTCCCTAAAAACACATTAGTTGCATCCCATACCCCAAGGAAAGGAATTATGATAGCGTTGTGCCAAGAATCGTGCGAACTGTTCTGTATTTGTACTTTTTTAAGTTAGCTACTTTTGTGTTTTAGTGTATTTTAAGCATTTAATCATTTGATCAAACAATTTACACAGTTTTTGTAGATATTATCATATGCATGTAAAAATAAACCAATAGTAAGAAATAAATGTTACATTTTTGTAAAGGATTACGGCATCATATGGAATTGTAATATACGAGTATTTCTACCTTTTACAAAAGCTGAGCAGGAACAGAAAGGGGAACAGCAGATACTGCGTGATAAATCCCATCCTGGCAAATAATGGCTTATCCTTTCGTGGTTGGTAGAGGAGGAATGGCTCTATCCCGCTTATTTCCAAATCCATAAGAGTGTTTGTGTAGAGGTGATGCGACAATGCGTGTGATACTCGAAAATCTCTGAAACAATACATTTGCCTTTCCAAGATCAACCAGTCGATAAAAAGTAAATATTGACGCAATGTACGCAGATCGGACGGTCGATAGCACAGGAAATTATTAAGTGGCCGTAAAGTTAAAAAATATTTGTTCAAGAGATTCACGCACTTCTTAATCCAGTTTTAACGATCTATCACATATAAATAAATGTGTTACAAAGGGAAAACTGTGTCTGTCTATCCTTCATAAGTGTCATAGTCTTTATCTTCATAGTCTGCGCTAAACTTTGTTTAGCTTAACTCACCAGTGGGAAGCACTAATTTGCTTAAAAATGGCCGGTAAAAAATGTCCATATATTTATGTATTTGTTAATGCCGACATATTATATGGAATCGTTGTGGCATAAATTATCGGTGTAAACTGCTAACGACTGTCTAGAAAAACCTTTAATTACCTGTATGACCACGTGCTTAGATTAAATAGATACATCCTCCAATTTTTTTTTCGATGAATATAGTTGTGACATGCAACTGTGAGAAAGCATAAAGCCAGAGAAGAAATAATGTAAAATAAAGTTCTAGCCATATTATTTTTAAGACCACAAGCTAAAGGGGATGTTAAAAACAGGATAATAAAAATTCCATCCGTAATTCTGTCAGCGGCTTGTGATACATCTTTTGGTATTGTTTTTAGTTCTTCGCGTACGGCTCTTTTCAGTGTTCTGTAAAAATCGTCGTCCTTAAATGTGAATGGAGAGTTCCGAGGCGTTTTCGCTTCTCGGATGTAGTATTTATTTAAAAGCTTTTCCGCAGTTGGGTAAATGTGGTGAGCTTCAAATGCTTCCGTGATATCAGTTCCCTGAGAATTAATTTTAATAAAATTAACAAATATTACAAACTCATAGGTTATAAAGTTATAAGTTTATAACTGTTTGTATTGTTCGAATTTCAAATTAAAACTTAAATTATTTAATCAGTATAAGATAATAATAACTCTTTCTATGATAAACACCCAGCAAATTTTACTAGTGGACCTGACCACGCCTTGCCGTGGTTACATTATGTCAAATTATAATATATGACAAATATAATACGTTTCAGAAATTTATTTTATGTAAAAATTTGTTGACGATTGACATTCATTATTTATTTATTTTATATAAACTATCATATATTTTAAGTTGGATCAAATAATAGATATATAAGAAAATCAAAACTTCGATAATGAGCCCAAGTGAGAGAACAACGTTTGTCAATATTAGCCCGCTATCATCAGGTTGCTAATCAAGTTATTTGTACAAGAAAATATAGATGAATTAGGAGAGATACATGATAAAGATTCCAATATTCTATACGTATTTCAAAAATACTTTAATTGCTTACCTTTGTCAATTCCAGCCATTCTTCACCTCCTGGGTGTTTATTAATAAACCCTGTAAAATCGTACAATTTGTTGTGGACCCGCCATAAACCTTCAGCGCCGTCGTCTAAAACTTTGCCATGAAGCCATTGTATGGAATCTTTTATTCCACCATCTCTTAGAGAAGGATATTTTAATTGCGGAAAGGACGCATGCGATTTTTTCTCTACCACACGTTTTTGAGCTTCAAACGACCAGTCCAAGTCTTTCGGAGCCATTTTAAAATTAAGACATTTCTAGAAATGTAAGAAAGTAAAATCATGAAGATATGACCATTTGCTATGTATTAGTAAAGAGAACTGCATTCCATTAATTGCGTTATGCCATTAGCTACCCGCGGGTTGTCATTTGTTCCGATAATAATTAATCGAGAATAATTCACAACTAAGTGTTATCAACGATATTTACTCTGTGTTTATCGAAATGGAAAATAATAGAGCAATTAAGTTTGATGATTATATCCATAAACTACTAGTGCATGATAACTATGCAATATTTATACGCTAATGATATGGAAGATAAATAATTATCTCTAATTAAAGAAGGACAATTCTCGTTGTACTTATGGACTGGACATTCTAGAAGCTTCTACATATCTATATTGTTAATGTTATAGAAATAACTAATCAATACACAAATACAAGTGAATTTAACTATACTTTGCTTCATTCTCATACCTGCTATTGCGAGTATATCACAATAATTCGGGTGTGTCTCAGTATTTCGTTTAAATCATACATGTACATACATGTCAAAGAACAGGAAGCAGTGAAGTAAACACTGCAGTTTTGGAATACTAGCATAAGATGATTCTTAATCAATAATGCAGTAAGTTGTTAATATGAAGATAACATTTATGTAAGACTGTTAAATTGCCATTTACTATGTTACATTATTTTGATTAAACGTGTTACACGAAAATTACACAAATGTAGGTACCTACATGTGTAGAGATAACGCATCATAATCATAATGACCAGGCAGACCTGCTTCATTGGTACAATAGTTAGTTACCTTGACTACTTACTAGTTGATGTGGATTTGAATATCAAGTATCTATACATGTGTGTGTATTTATAAATGTTACAGCAATTTGGTTACTACAGTACAGGCTATGTCTAATTTGGGATCGATTGGACAGTCAGTCTGTGCAGTTGTCTGAAAATATCATTATTGCGGGTTTTCCGCTATTACATTTCACTTAGGAGTTTTCATATTTTGGCCTTATGTATAATTATTGTGAAAACATTAATTTAATTACAAAACTATGAAGCGATATACTTTGCCTGATAAATTATTTGTTCAACATGTCGAACTGTGACTTAGCAAAATTTGAAATAAGCAATATATTGTATATTTCTTTATAAACATTATGTGACAAACAATGATTATAAAATTCAATATTTTGAACGCACTGATAATGGTTATTCGGCTATCTCAGTGTTATATGTTTATACAATTCCAAGATTGGCATGTACTCATGTTTACATCACTAAAGTTATCTTCAGTACCCTTAAGATATTATGAGAAGTTACACCTCCAGTTTGTGACGATCCAGAAGACAAACATTTTACAATTGTTAAGTAAGTATTTTATATTATAATGATACTAGATCTACTATAATATTTAATTCTCAATTTACTTAAAATGTTTGAATTAAAAAGACAAAAACAAGTCTTTGATAATTTGATTACCATCAAACTAAAAATTATACGAATTTTCTTAATGGTGATAGCCGAATCAAAAAATGAAATGAAATTTCATTAAATGAAAAGTTTTTTTCAGTCGTACTATTAGTTTATAAAAATGGCTCCAAAGGAAGCCGATTACTTAGAAATAGCTCATCAAAGAGCTTTGGAGAAGCAAACCCATGTCAGCTTTCCTCAGCTGAAATATCCATCACTCAGAGATGAAGGTCTGAAGGATCCAGTCCAGTGGCTAATGGGAAAAGCTATGGACGATGGTGCTGAAGGATTATGGAGGATCCACGATGGATTATATGACTTAAACGAGTTTATGCATGTACATCCAGGTGGTATAGAATGGCTGGAATTAACCAAAGTAAGTGATAAGAGTAACTTTGTCTTTATACCTTTGCGTGGTCTACAATGTTCTTTAAAATGTATGAAGTCTACCAACCTGAACTTGACCAGTGTGCTAGACGTGAATCTTAAACCTTGTTACTCATTTTGAGAGCAGACCTGTTTCCAACAGTGGAACAAAAAAGAAATGAAATACTTAAATATACTTGCATAATCCAGTTTTACTTTTTTCCCGACATGTTAATACGACATATAAAAAAGCACATGAAAAGTAGATTAATTTTTAAATGTAGTATCATTTATAACCACTTTATACCTGATAGGGAATTAAATGATTCTACACTATCACGAAGTATCTATATTCTCTTTTTAATACTGCATTTTTTTCCAAAACACATCGCTGGTTTTCATGAATACTCACACAACTCAAAATTTTTAAAATCCCAGTTTATAACACAAATAAATCCAAAATATTGCTTATTTCATACTTAGTAAGACTCACATTCATAAAGACAAAACTAGCATAATGTCGCGCAAAAATGTCGTTTTCTGATTGGCAATTTTTTACAATATTGTTTTATTTTTTTTAATTTTTAAATGGCTATCGTGTAAAAAGTGAGTTTTGGATTGTGTGAGTATTCATGAAAAGCAGCGATCTGTTTTGGAAAAAAATGAATAACATCTGATGTTAACTTCATCATGCATACAATTCTTTTAGGATACGGACATAACAGAGGCATTTGAGAGCCATCATATTAACCCGGTAGTGGAAAAGATGTTAACTAAATTCTTTGTAAGAGACGCTAAAACTCCAAGAAATTCTCCTTTCACATTTAAAGATGATGGTTTCTATCGTACACTAAAAAGAGCCGTAAGACAAGAACTGGAAAAGATTCCTAAGGATATTCCGAAATACACACACATCGTTACTGATGGACTCTTTATAACTTGCCTCTTAACATCTGCATTGGCATGCTGGTCTACTAACTATTGGCTGGTAATGGTGTCATATCTGATTGCATCAACATCGTTGGCGTGGCTGACTGTCGCATCGCATAACTACATCCACATGAAAAGTAACTGGAGGATGTATTTGTTTAACTTAAGTATGTGGTCGTACAGGTGCGTTCGTCTGCATTATTTTCATACATGATGTGAGACTGTCACAGTCAGATTCCGTGTCGGTTAATAATTATTTTACAACAATCTTTCAGAGACTTCAGAGTGTCCCATGCTCTTTCCCATCATTTGTATCCAAATACTTTAATGGATTTAGAAGTTAGTGCTTTCGAGCCAATTATCTACTGGAATCCGCGGAAGGACCAACCGTTACACGCTTACTATGCTTTACTGTTAGAGTTCGCAACATTTCCATTCATGTTTTTGTTAAACTTCATGAAAAGGTAAGTCACCTAAACTTACACATTGGAGCGATTTTATTAATGGAACATAGAGCAAATTTTTCCTCACTTAGCGATATAAATTATTTATTTGTTTTTAAACCTCCTTTTGAAGTCTTCGACAAAGTACGTCTTTAATCGAATTTCCGTGCTTGTAAACATTTATTACAATTTAAGTAAAGACTTCCGCCAGCGTTGCTTAATTTTATTAATGTTAATTTGCAACCGCATCGAGTCACGTAATCATACATCACATTGTTGTCAATTGTCTAGTGAGTCCTAAATCTTTTGTTATAATTTAAAAACGACAGCTTTAAAAAAATTGCATGTGCCAGCTGTGAATGTTCTTATGTTCATGTTTTAAACGCTCTTAAAGCTGTACAAACATATTATTAATATTTTATGTGCATTTCTTCAAATATATTATAGATTTCTGCTCAATTTTATACGCAAGGATTTTTTCATTCGACACTACCGATGGCACGATGGAGTTGGTCTTCTCCTTCCCCTTTGGATGTATTTAGCTAGTGGATCCGCATTCTATGATGTAATCGTCATGTGGCTATGGATCAACTGCACTGGTAGCTTTATATTCTTTACAATTGGATCAAACGCGGCTCATCATCATCCGAAAATATTTAAGGATGGCGATCAAGTTAGGTAAGAAAGATAATTGTTAAAAAAGGACTGTTACAAATATTAACTTTGCCCTTAATCGTATTTGTATTTATTTACAAACAAGATTTATTTTATTTATCTAAGAGAAACGTATAAAATTCGTTTATTCTAGCATAAATACACTTTGCAAATAAAGCTGTTTGTCAGAATATTAGAAAGGGAAAAAGGGTTTCAATATTAATCAGTGACTGTAATTTTTCAGCGACGTAAATCCGGACTGGGGTATGCACGAACTCGAAGCCGTTATGGATCGCAAAGAAATCAACAATAGCCACTTCTGGGTGATGACTTTCTTCGGTCACCACGCACTTCATCATCTCTTCCCAACTCTTGATCACGCAGTTCTGGAATACCTTTACCCTACATTTTTAGAACATTGTGAGAGGTTTCGAGCCAATTTTAGATTGACATCCCAAATAGATCTTTTTATTGGCCAGATAAAAATGACTCTAAAAACGGAACCCACCCTTTTAAGCGAGAGAAAATAATTGTGCATATCTCCACTCTTAACATCGGAGACAAATGTAATTTGAGCTGCCAATTAAAACTTTGAAGATAAAAGTATGTTTATCATTGCATAAATAACCTCTGTCCTCTGTATCAGTCTGTTAAAAAAACAAATCACAATAAACATTCGGTGAGATACCGACGTATAACTAATTCTGTAAAATGTGACTGCTGTACCTAGTACAGTCGCTTACATTATTTGTTGGTTGAAACATTACGATCTGACTGTATATAATTTAGTTTTAAGGGGTAGCATAGAAATTGATTTATTTCTAATAAAATAAAGTAAACACGTAATCTTGCTTTTGTTTTTGAAAATTGCACCAAGTTAATGACTTAAATGCTAAACTATAATTACGATAAAAAGTTAAATAAATCATAGATACAGTAATTAGTCGAAGAGCAAATAATAAGTCAAATATATCATAAGGGAATTTTGCAAAAAAATGGTACTACAGATGTGTGTGATAGCTCTCATAAAACACAAGTTAAACCTCAAGCAGTAATGATGGTCCTAATTGTACAGTGTAGGAGAATTTAAACTTATTTATTATTCAATTTGAGACTAAAACTTTAATATTGGTAAATTTCTAATTGGTACTTTCATATTGGTAAATTTCTTATTGGTATTTTCATATTGGTAAATGATCTTTTTTAGTACAAAGCAAATAAAGCAGTTAAGGCTGTACAATTTGAAACTATGTTTTAGTACATAATGTTGGTTAAAAAACAGTTTTGCTAGTTTATTTTGTACTTTTTTTGAAATTCTAAGTATAACTACATCACCAAAGTCCGTAACCGCTTCGTATTTAAGGTTAGAAATGACACCTGGTGGGAGGAAATAGACATAAATTGGCTTGATTTAGGGGCTCATTAATTTTACAGGAACGTTTCCATCACGAAGAGCCAGCTAGCAATTAACACCAAGAACTCTGACTTCAATTTGTTTAAATGATTTAATTTTGAGCTGCCAAGTTTCACTTGCATAATATCTCCTAACCGGTGGATTTTACAACATTACTTTAAATCGAGAGCTATGACTGTGAGTGTTGACAGATTTGTTTTCGGAATACCTCGTGCAATCTCCCACGAAACATTTCAACTCTACATGCGGATTTATTTTAGAGGCTAGTCTGCTGGTCTAACATGATCTTCGCCATCTCACGTGATCGGGTAGCCTGGCCACTGGACTGCTTGATTCAGTAGGCTGAACTGTCAAGTTACGAATAAATATAGTCTCTATGTGGTTCAACGATGTCGCATCTTCTGCTGTTCAAATATATGAATAATGTAGTTAATAATAGTTAACCTTGAAAGATCTGTGGAAACTCAGTAGTGAGTCCAATCTTGTGATGTCAAAACACCTTTTGACATCACAATCACTATATTGCCCATAATAAAGATATCAGAATAGTCCTTTAAAAATGTTACTTCATACGGTAAAAGGGCATGCCATAAGACATAAATTGGCAGATTTATTAGTTCCGGGGTCTACGGTCGGTGCAGGCGAGTCGTTAACTCTGTAAAGATATCCATTTCGATCTCTGGAGGGCAATTAACCTTTAAAAGAAAAGTGTTTTATGGATTACGGATAATAGACATTTTTTTTTACAAAAGGCTTTAGGTTTTGGACGGGCAGTAGTGCTATAACATTACCAAGATATTCAATGGATGATTCTTCGAGATGTTATTGCTGACTATTTTGTTACTTGATACGTTTTAACGGTTATTTTTGACCGAATTTTCTAAATAAATAATATCTTGACACCAACAAAAACGTAATAGATTTGGTTCCTTAACCTGTGTCGATTAACCAAAATGTGGTATAGTCATTTGGGCTGCTACTAGCACGTATCGTTCTTTGCAATGGCTAAATGATATGTTGAACTTGAACAAACTTGAACAAAGAATAGTTTTTCGTCTTTTATGTTATGTATAAAAATGAATGTTTGTCTGTATGTCCTTTATAGAATCGTAAACTATGCATTGGATCATGTGATAATCTTTAGCAAAGTTGTTGTACATGAGGCCGCGAAAGTTTCTGGGTTGGTACGACTAATTTTCGACAGATGGCGCCACTGTCATCCCCATGAATTTATTTTAGTTGGTGGCGTAGCAACGCGCGCATGGTACAGCTAGTAGGTAATAATCCCCAAATATTTCACTATTGAGTTCAAAGGCGTCTTCACAAAGTGAATATTAAATTGAGTATGTGACCCGAGGCTAAATGTTTAGCTTCCATGTTTAGCGCCCATGTGAGCAAACTGATGCATATTGAAATACATGACATAAACTTGATTCCGAGTAGTTAATTGTTTTAGTGAAGTGACGAACGCGTGTTACATTGTTGATTTTCACTTAGTTAAGAACAAATGTTTTCTCACGTTATGTACGTAACCTTCTGTAGTCCACAATGATGAAGCTTTCTGTGATCATCAACAATCTCATCAATACTAGATCGTTTTAATTCAATGATTCAAAAACGTCAAAAAACAGGCTAAAGGGATAATAAAGCCTTAAATTCTTAGTTGAAATACTTCTTCTTCTTCTCCCAATATTCATACCTGATATCCTACACTTTTACTTCATTTGTTCATCAACTCTTTCAAAACCGTAATCGCGCTGTTCTCGAATACCTATAGGTATCCCAAATTTTCAGAAAATTGTGAAAGGTTTCGAGCCAATTTTCGAGTGATGTCCCAACTGGACACTTTAATTGGCCAGATAATTTTTGTCCGAAAAAGATTCGCATTCGTCGCCAATATACATAGGTTGAAAATGTAAGTTAATCGTATCATTAAAAAAATTAAATACGTTTCATTATAGGTAAATAAATACTTAAAAGAACTCTTAATAATGGGAATGGGAATGGGAATCATAATTATTTTAAATGCTTTGTACGCTTTTTCCGTAATGGACTTTAATGGGTTATATGTATGTGTATTTCTAATTTGTTATGGAACAAAAATGTACGAGTAATTTGTGGAAATAATGGATTTGAAAACGCAATTAAAATAACGAATTTGAAGCAGTTAAAATTTCTTTTTATAACTTATGTGCTTTCTCTTTATCTTATTGTTTAAAAAAAATGAAACTAACATTCGTAAATGTATGTACGGGTACATGTATATAAATTTTAGGTAAATAATTAAATGTAACAAGTTAACATGTTTACCTTTTAGAAAAAATTTAATATGTGTGATTGTAACTTAAACTGTAATTCTTTAAAAACCGAAATAGACTCTGTTTAAGGTATAAATAAACAGATTTATTAGTATCGAGATCTGCGGTCTGAACGCGAAATATTAACTCTGTAAGAACCTCCATCTCTGGAGGGCAATTAACCCTTAAAAGAAAACTGTTTTATGTATTTCGAGAATTTAGATAAAATAATGTTACAAAAGGTCTTTAGGGCATACAGGATCTTGGCCTACGCAAATTTAAGCATGGTTAGTCACAGGCGGCCATAAGTATACCTATACCTACTATAAAAAAAATTTCTTTGCAAGATTAATTATGAAATTGATTTCGTTTTTATTATTCCGAAAATTTTAACTGTAACCTTTTACTATTAAGTAATGACGTTTTTGGGTAACGAGTTATCTACCAAAACGTAATACGAACATTTATATGTCATATATAGTTCCAACTATAAATACAGCAGATACTTTATAGTCTTAACAAAATGATAAATAAAATCTTTAAACAAATGAAATATTAACTTGCCTATATTTACTGAGCAATTTATTAAAAACGGAATTTATAGCAATAGTTTATTTATAGCAATAACACAAGGAATCCACAATTGTACTTTACATTCAGATAGGAGCTTAACTATTGGTGATGTATTGATCTGCAACTCATGTATTGCGTATGCATTGTATCTGCATAAGTACCAAGTCGTACATGCTTCAATGGATTGCTTTCATCTATGTAGTATGCCTCCTACTGTTATGTTTGGGTATCAGAAGTAATTTACATGCGTGACATTCTATTTGCTACTTAAAAATATTTTTAACATTATTAACGATTGACCAGTACATAACATTATTATTTAAACATAATAATATCATAATATAATATAATATAATATCATCTGCAATCCCAACACATGAATTCCTTATCAATTCGCTATGAGAAGTTGAATGCAATATTATTTTTCTTTGCGATCATTATTGTTAATGTATATAGTATTAACTTTTAATGTAGGTACCGGAAACTTCAACATTTACGGTTACTACTTATTTATTAGGCTATTTAGTTTACCGGTAAAGACAAAAGTGAAGCATATAGAAGAAATTTAAGGCATAGGTTTTATTTAGGTACCTTTTATTGATATATTTTCAATAAATTGGATATAATTATGGAAACAAAAATCATTGACAATAAAATTACACTCAAATTATGATAGCGACCGTTTTATGAATAAATACATCTGTCAATACAATATGGAGAGTAGTTAGTAGTTAATAATAACGTAATAATAAGATTCATTTATTTGTCTCACGAACCACAGTTACAATAGTTTTTAAAGTTTAGATCTTAAATATAAATCCAACTTGCTAGGACCCCTTTGAATTTTGATCCAAAACAAATTGTTCCCCTTTCGGTGACTTTAGTAAATGAGAGCGGTTGCAGTAACAAATCACATACAATCGAGGGTACAAATCTTCGGAGTCGGAACTGTAAGCTACTTGAAATAGAAAATCCACAACGGATTAATGCTATGAAATATTTTCCGGGTACTTAGATAGGTATTTTAATATCATGATACAATTTAATTATCGTGTACATATATAGACTTGCTAATCTATATCTATAATATGAATTATTATTTGATAGTTTGTTCATGTTTTATGCGTTGTCATACCATTAAGAGAATGGCATGTTACTTTCACGCATTAATAACAAAATGTTAGAAAGTGCCTGCCCTCGAGAATATTAGCAGTCCCTTTCCAGACTTTCCTTTACAGCATACGGTCTTTTGAGGACAAAGCTTTGTGTCTCTATAGCAATACACCTAATATTATTATTTGGGGTTGTGGAAGTCACAATCATTTGCAAAATAAAGTCGTAATTCAATGCCCACGTGGGATCCTTTTTCGGTTTTTCTGACAGAGGGCGGTTTGATTGCGTTCGCACTAGATTTATTTCACCTTTGCATTTATGTCTTGGAATGGCTTACCTTCGAAAAACTTATTTTTCTCTATGTTACGCAATTGCTCCTGGAATTGTAAAGGTATAGTAAAACCTAAAACTTAAATGGAACAAACTGTGTGATAGGACAAGTATAATGTACTTTATTAGCTTTATTATCATTATTTGCATTGCATTGTGTTATGTGAAAGATTTTATGGGCGAATATTAATTACCTATATCAATCCTTTTATCGTTATAATCACAATTCCTATAATCACAATAAGCACACAAAATCATGTGGAAATTTGCCTTGTTTCTGCGTTTCTCCTTCCTTTCCTTGTTTCTTTTACTGCGTGAATGCTATGTTTAGTTATAAGAATATTTCTTTAAAATGCAATGATCGAATTGTAATTTCCATCATTTGTCATTGAGGCAGATGGCTAACGTTGAGATTTAGACCCCGTTGCAATGAAAAAACAATCAAATTTTGCGTACAAAAAGGATGTGAATTGATTGCCGTTTATTATTTTTGCAATTCGCCAGTACATTTCGGAATCAAATATTGAAACCGCAACGAAAGGCTATCAAACCACATCCGTTTGAAAATGAAATCCAATATTCGTGGCGTTCAATAAAACTTGACGTGTCCAGCCAATGCTGCACTCGTATTGATTTCAGCTATAATCTCCTCGGAAAATACATGAATGCACGTTACAGAAACCATTAACATTTATTTTCGTAAAACAAACATCTCACATCATAAATTTTCGGTTCATCATAGGACCCAGAACCCTCTTTCAGTAAAGAGACTGTTAAATTAATAAATTTAAGCGTTAACATTTTGTTTATTTCAAGTTTTTATTTTTAGTTTTTTCGCTTTACAATTGCAGATTATACTAGACTAAACTATCCGTTAATACCACCTTACAATTTACCTCTTACAAATAAATTACCAGGACTGATTAAGTGAGTAATTCTATCCAATACGGTATTAGGGCCAGTTGTTTTGTTGTACTTTTGTCTACCTATTTGTAGATATAGGTATACCTATATATCGAAAGACGTTTCAGATTTTTGTTCATAACTATCCCAATAATTTATCTATACATTAATTATTATTAGTGAAAGCCCTTAACTACCAGACCAATATTATATTTATGTAGTTTGTAATTTATATTAATGAACGCTGCAATGTGGTCTATTCAAAATAATAATGCAAATCATATCCATTAGACGAAATTAAAGACCGTGCTACTTCCTATTTAAGTTTAGTTACATTAGATAAATTAGTGCTTTCTATTGTAGCATTACTTTCAGGTAGTGGTATTCAAAGAGGTTTTTGAAAGAGAATTACTGTACTGTAAAATTCTCCTTTATCATACCTCTGAATTATAATATGTTCACCAGTACTTGGCAAGCGTGACTGGCCATGCCTTAGTTTCCTCATTCTGAGATGAGCTCCGTAAACAGCGGTGAAACTATAACCGACGACGATGATCGGATAAATAGATGTCTTTATCAAAATACTATTGAAAATGTTTTCGTTCTGTATTCTATTCTTTGCTTCTTTTACATAACCTACATTTGTAAACAATGATGTCGTATGAAAGAAAAAAACCAACCTTTCTACAATGTAAAATGAAAAGTAATATGCGCGTTCCGTCAGAAGCTGAAGGTTGCATCGCAATAAAGTAACGGACATTTGCAGATCCAATATCAAGATTTTATATCGCGTATGTTTACATTGAAACGCTGTCTGCACTATATACTATTGTACATCTCTTAGTTCTTTTCAATAATTAGAAATTTCCTTACTTATATTATACTGCGTAACAATCTAGTCAGTACTTCATCAGAGATCATTTATACTTTAACATTTCTTTAGTGGTCGCTATACCGATGTGTGTAAAGTTTTTAAGGTTATATTCTTTTGTAAAAATATACCAAGTATGACAATAAAGTTTATTCTACGCTATTCAGAACTAATAAGTAGGTGTGTAGGCTACGTTGTGTTAAGTGTTTCGTTTGATTTCATAGCCACCCACGAGATTCTCTTTTGCATTTTGTTATAAGATTTAACTAGTCAAGACTCATTAGAAGATTTGCTGTACTTTTCGAACTATTATTAAATTAGCTGTAAAATAACAAATAATCGCATTTTTATTTACCAATGAAACAGTAGTTCAATTTTTTTTCTCTAATTTAATATCAAAAGACAGAGATAAACGATACGAGACTTTCATGTAGTTTATTATTAACAGATCTCTGATGTCTAGACGAGGTAATAAAATTCACTTCTATAAACTTTTAACGCCCTAGTTAAAAGAGCGAAACACCTATTAAATGTAATTGAATTAAAAAGCAATTTACGAACAAGCCCAATTATTTTTAGGGCGGAAATTTTGATGTCATTAATACATAATATACATATTATATTCAAATAAAATGGAGGTAATAGTAAAAAAGGTACAGAAAATCTTGCAACTCTATGTGTTTAAGTATTTATAAAATATGCTATAGAATGTGGTGCAAATTATTGGGGGTAAGAACCTACTGATGCTAATAATTGACTTCAGTTTTAATTTTCCTGAAAAAAATATGATTTTAACAGTAACGAGAAGACTATTTTATATTAAGTATGCTATAATATCTTTCTAGTATTTATTATAAAACTCGATTGAAACATTAAAAAAATGAGAATCGCGTTGGTTTGCTTGTTGACTACACAATTTATATAAATACGCTTCTTCTATACGATCAGGATACAGAGAACTGGGCTAAGAGAGGTTTTAGTTTAACTTTGGCTTTTAGTTTTAAGGTGGGTATTGTTCTTGTACCAATATGAGAAACAATAAGACCTTCAATGTAGGTGCATAATCAGTATAATAAGTGTTAACATTACTAGGTAATAAATATAATATCACCTGGGAAATGTTGAAAGATAACATCGTAAGGAAACTTATTCGTCCTAAGGTTAAAGTTACAGCTCGCTAATGAGTAGGTAAGTGGAATTACATTTGGTCATGCATTGGAATAACGTTTCTTTTTGATTTGAAAACGAAATCCTAAAAGCATACGTATGCCTTATGAGTTGGCTTTTATATAAATTGAAAGTTGTAATTTAATTTTCAAGCGTATTTTAAAAGTCAAACATTAAGTGAAAAGAGCATATTTATACTGCTCTGCAAATACAGTATAGAATTTTACTCTTTGCCATGCTATTTCTAAATCAATTTATAAAGCAATACAGTGACTCTCAACGTAAGGATTAATTCACTTAAGAAAACAGTTGTGCTTGCTGAACGGATATCTCTTACATTAGCTCGAGCGACTGAACAAATAAACGTCTTTATTAGGATCAAGTACAAAGTCACAATCAACACGATTTTTGACCTCTTTAATGTATGGAGTGAATTCAGTTGTTATTATTTATTTATTATTATATATATATTTTTAATATATCAGCATCAGAAATTTGAAGGAGAATGGTAGAAACAAACGGCATATAAAAGAATTATTCATAAAGATCTCCAACAAATAGGAGCGCTAAGGTACACTGGGAGAATGAAAGAACTCCGTGTTTAAGATAAACGCACATAATATTCGTCACGATTTCAATTGTTGTCACATGCATTAATTTTGAAATGATTCACTATTCTGTAATCTGGAACCTTTTTACGTCTCACAGTTGGTTGCCGTTAGTCTGTCCGTCAAGTGCTCTTAAAGAGCCTTGAAGCTTTCAATGTAACTCATTTGAGGGGCGAAGGCGCCTGTGAATTTTACAGAGCTCTAGTCATCTGTACCTGCGTCAGTGCCACGAACATTTCATTTATCAATCTGATATTATAAATAAATAGCCAGTAAAACGAAATAGAAAGAGAGCAAATAAACGAGCATACTAAAGATTCAGGACGAATGTTTTAGAGTGCGCCCATTCTATATATATATATTTTACTACATATTAGACGTATGATTTATGATTATGAACGTATGAATATGATTGACGTATGAATGACGTATGAATATGATTTGAACGTGCAACTTAGTGCGGCGTCAAATGTTCTAGTATGCGCTTAGCCTAAAGTTATCCTGTTACTTAACCGAACGTATTGCGTGAATTGAATAAAAGAAAACCTCAAGAAGCAAACAATAGGATTGTTCTTCAAAAATCAATTTGTTCGTATTACTCAACACTCAATAGGATATAAAGGAATACCGAAGTACGAGGTAGAAAAAAAGAGAATAAGCAAAATTGCTGGGAATTACGTAATGCATTGTTTCGTTTATGTTTCATTACCATTACAGCTTACTAAATTATTTTAATAGGTATATATGTGTATGTATACTATGAATTATTATATTATTATGTCATTAGTTTTGTGATAGAAGCTTGAAACGATTATTAGTTACAATAATTTATAAATTATCAATTAATGGGTTATAAATTACCGAAGATGCTTTTTATATACTTCATAAGAACTAGACTTTGTGCAGTAATATTCTGCTTTTACTTTATTTCCATTCTAACTTCGATTAACTATTTCATCTTCCCACTGCTGGGAACGGGCTCCGCCAACTGCAAGAGGCCTGAAGTGGACTTCAAAATGGTGTTCTAATACGGAAATTTTATTAAATATTGTCTTCAGTTAAACAGTTAACTTCTATCAGAAATTGACATAAAAATTTTATAACACTGTTATAAAACATTTTCCATTAAAGCTATATGCAGGGAACAGTAATATCAAACCTAATATACATAACATTCGTAGCAAACCGCCGTATCTCTCGTATAAAAGCATTTTTGTAATAAAAGTTAGCCACGAAGAGCATGTGGGGAGGGAGTTTGAAATGAACCGTTCCTCTAATACCTGTTTATGGTAGCATTTTTGAACTGGTTTCAATGGTTCTGGCAGATTTTACATATCAACTCGTCTATGATTTTGGAATTAACTCTGTTCTGATAGGTTCCATCAAATATCAATAATGTCATAACGAAGTTCAAAAATAAATCACAAAAGCCATACCTATTTACATTTTTACATTTTACGTAACTGTTAAGAATTAAATATGATTACTCTTGTACCTTTAAGGTGTATCGGTTTCCTCGTGATATTTTCCTTAGCCATTACTTTTCACAATTCGCCACAATTTTTCAGCAACGCCAAGGATTGACTGGCAGAGAATGCCACTAAGCATTAAGTCCGCCTTTTGTATAAAAACTATAAAGGGTAAATAAATAATCATAGCGAGTGATGTTTAAATTTGAAATTATAAAACTTTATTAACACTAATTCAATAACTGTATTCAATAACGTGTATTCAATAACTCATTCATTTATAAAAAAAGCAACGTAGTTAAACAATGGTTATTTTTGTGGAAGAAGGGAGGACCTCTGATCTTTCACGTGGGACGATAAATCCAGCCAAGTATAGGGACATCACAGTTACATTAATCATGCGGTTGACAGGACAAGACAAATGGATCCTAGCTTTGGTCTGCCTAATGTGCTCAGTCTCAAGACCTCGCCATTCAACTCACATCTCTTGATTTCCATTAGCATAAAACGTACTCTCCGCCGGAATGAGAGATGTCATTATACTTAAACCTTTTTCCTAAATTTCTTTAAATATTCCGCATCAATATTTTATATTTAAACACACTAATTTCATATTCATTGTAATACCTACATCAATTCTCAATATTTGGAATAGCTGTACTATGTCAAGGTTGATTACGGGTTTTTTCAGCACGTGTGGAAGGCTGGGACCATTGTCTGCTACTTTACTTCAGTTATTTACTTCAGTAATGGAGATAATATACAATAACATTTCCAATTCTTAACTTCACTAAGCCAACTGTATCCATGTCCGAGTCAGCCAATTTGTCGTGGGTTTTGGTCAGTAATCTGTATTTACTTCGTTTTTAAAAATCATTGGTCATAAAATTTCACCAGTCCCTATATTTGAATCCCAAAACCGAGTAATATTTCATCTTAACAATATGAAAGATATCAAATATTTTGTAAGTTTAGGAGGTTTTTTTCACGTATTTACATGAGCACCGCATGTCTTTGTTATTTAGCTGCAAAACGCGTAATGGCGATAAGGATAAGCTACTATTGTGTCCCCACAATAGCAGCTTATCATGTTGTACATGCCACTAAAGGACCGGCCCTTAAACTTTACACAATATCTTTAGGAATAATGACTTTAATTATATGAAATTCATGTAACTTCAAAGATGGTGTAAAGAAATCTGAAAACAAAATCCGTGAAAATATACAGACGTTATTTGTATATTTTCCTCATGGAGATGTAGAGAAATGCGCGACGTTCATCGCGTGGGAGTGTCATTCAAATCTGATTCATTGAAATGTATGACAGGTTAGAGCACTGACGTTGTAAGGAGTGCATCACAATTATTACGTTAACGGCTTCAGAAGAAACATACGAGTGTGATAGATATATTAAATATGTGTATATGTTTATATATTGAGTATGTTATTAGTATAGGAAGGTTAGGTTAGCCTTG
>DWGJ01000754.1:0-25703 GCA_018246895.1 Aspitha aspitha aspitha | reverse complement strand
AAACCGCATCAAAATCCGTTGCGTAGTTTTAAAGATTTAAGCATACATAGGGACATAGGGACAGAGAAAGCGATTTTGTTTTATACTACTATATATAGTGATGATATTACCTTCATATTTGTTTCATGAATTTTTTTAAAAGTATAAGCAACTGTTTTTGTTTTCGATTACAGCTAAAATTATAGTAGTTTTATACTAATATCGATAAAACAGACAAGTTCTGCCTGGCATTATTTGAATGGTACTGTAACAATTCAACAAGATAATATATACATATAACAAAAACCATTCCAAGCTATTGGAATCTAATATAAATTTATCTTAATCAAACATTCTTTCTTAACTGAATCATCAAACATTTGACTACTCGTACAAACAAGACACAAATTCGTCAGTTAATCCTCACACACTCCACTAAAATGTTTCGACAAATCTCTAATAGGTATAATAAACAAAGTATTCACTGGTTAAGAAGCTTGCTTGCTTTATTAATTTGTGAATATATACACCATTTATAGCAGATCCTTTTAGAAAAACTGTTAGTATTAAAGGTGAGGTCTATATAAATTGGTTATTTGACAAGTATATCAGAATATTTGGCCTATCGTCCAAGAATCTCGGGTTTCTGGACAGGTAGGCGAGGATGAAAAAATTAAGTAATAATCCTACCACAAGGTTATGGTAATCTGATGGTAACGCCATTTTGTCCTGTGTGGTTTTAAATAAAAAACTTGTGACATGATTATCTGTAACATTGCTGACAAAAAATGTAAAGTCTGGCTTACATACGGTTTTATTAGTTCATATTAGTTTTGCGGGATAATCTTGATGGTGAAATATTTTTTGTTTTTGTATACCTACTGTATAAAAATATTATAAGAATATTGTGTTATATTAGTAAGATAATTTCGAAAAGACTTTCTATATTTTACTATCCAATAAGTTAATCGAAATATTTGTGGGTTATTTTATTATGCAGAACTGTTTTTTTATTTGTATTACTTATAAAATAGCAATTTACAAATTACATGGATAAAGTAAATCGCAAACTGTTTTGGTTGATGGTATTGAAAAATTCATGCGGTACCTGTTTTAATATGTAATAGTGAATACAAGTTACCTGAATAGAAATGTGCAAGCCGATGCATGTAAATCGACTCTGAGCCAATTATAAGGGCGCGGGTTCAGACAAGGGATGAAAGTAATACATACGATAAAATCAGGGGTGCCTTGTTAGCCGCCTTGAAATCGATTTCGGATTCAACTGGGGCGAATTTTTTGCAGATATCGTCCCGCCGGCGGCAATTTGTCGTGAGAATGAGGGGATGTTTTGATCTATATTGACATTATGGTAAGGGTAATGACGTAATATAGACAACACGAGAGATGCTATTCGTACAGTATCGCTTTCACGGAAATAGTTAGACTCACAAATCCGCACAAACATTTACCCAACATTTAAAAATTAAAAAGATCACATTTTATGTATATGGTGTAATTCTAAAAATAATGTTGTTAATTATCTAAACTAAAATTATAAATTTACAATGAATATTAAAATTAGCCCTAAACCAACGTCCGCTAACGTCGCTAACATTAATTGCTTATTTCCTGTTACGTAAATGATGTAGGCAGTGATAGCAGTGGTAACATCATGATGACACCTTGCACACACAGATGATTTCCTTATTTGCCATGGCTTGGACTAACCGTTACATCGCCTAATGGAAAGCATTGATGAGGCCTGCAGTGCTATACACTTGCTTACTGCTTATTCACTTCACGTTTGAAAAGCCCCAGGTACCGCTTAACGTTAGTAAGTGTAACAAATTTTATGAGTACTTCTAATTCTATTGTACAAAAGACATTATAACCTGTATGAATACGCATGTCTAGAACAGTCATAGTTCTTCGCTAGTGATAAGCTGAGAGTGGGCGCACGGTGAAGTCAGCAAACGAACTGACCATCTTTGTGAAGTACGTCGGTGTCTTTACAATTTATTTGTCACATACAAGTAAGTTACACTACATTACTAAGATCTATTTCGAAGTGTAACAGATAACTTTTTATTTGTCATACTTTACTATTAGAGTACCCCCTGATTTTTCTCTAGAAATGACTACATTTAAATAAATAAATACATACTCATATATGATCATTGGGACATTTCCACACATGGCTCTGTGATACCAAATTAGGCAATGAAATATCTGTAGTCTGATTACTCAACACTTGATTAAAATACATAATACATGCGAATTAAATGAATACGTAAATACAAAACTTGACACCCAGGCACAATCAACAAACATGTCATCGAACAAATGTTTGTCCTCGGTGGGAATTGAATTCACGCCCTCCGATTTAGCAGTCAGAGTATCTAACCACTACACTAAGAACCTAGTCAAAATACCCCATCCTATCTACACATCACCTAACCTTTGGTCAAAATAACCTATTCAGCTTTACTAACCTTGAAAGCCAAATTTTTTGATAATTTGAAGTCTTAGCTCGATATTAACGATGGTACTTAAGATGTTTAGTTCGGTGTTTCATGTTAGTATTTGGATTGTGAGAAGTAATGAAATAAATGTGTCATTACGATTACGAAAATATGATATTAATATTGGTAGTGATGTTATAGGCACATAGGAATTATGCTAAGATTGCGTTATTTATATTCGGAACATATTCCATTAATGGCTCCGTCGTTGGTGGGTCCCCGCCCCGTTGTTGCATCTAATTATATGTTTAATTCAATTAATTAAATTCGGATGTCAGCCGCGCCATATCGGATGACTGCAAAGGCGAAGGAGTGGTTATCACAGCTGACTGCAATTATGCAAATTATCATGTTTTGCAACGTGCCTGTTGTTAGTGCCTATTGATTTCCATTCGCTTTGTTGGAATAATCTGGAGACGATGAATGAACTGCGTTTGCTACACCATACTCTAAGGTCAGCGGACGGTCTGTGAAGCACAATAATTGTAATGGGATCGTATCACCAATTTAATGGTAGAAAATACTGAGACCGGCAAAATTGAGTAAATTTGTGCTTCCATTCGCTAATTAAATGAAAAGTTACTACCAAAACTTACTAGCAAATGCATACTGAAAGCACATTGACAACAACCTACATTATATTGCTTATATGCAGAAACAATGCATAATGACTATGACAGAAGTAGACCGACTATTAATTCCGACAAGAACATACATAAATGGAAATGTTGATTTATGATTGAATTAATTAGAGAAGCAGTTGGTGATCCTGATTATTGAGCTGGTGTTTTGTTGGTTCGATTTCCACCTAGGAGAAATGTTTGTGTGATGGGTTTCGGTATTCTATGAGTGTAATATTACCTACTCCAATGCATGTTTAAACTGCTACACATGTAAAGACATATATACCTACATGGTTCATTAGTTTTCTAATGACTAAAATACAAGTTCCGCCTAATTTGAGATGATAATAGTAGCGTGTTGGTTCAAAATATTATTATAATAAATCGTTTTAAATTATCTCCACGTAATTAAATATAAACAAATCAAAAATTCTAGTAATGTAAATTAACAATAATTAATTTTAACCAGTTGTCAATATCAATAACTCGACACAACATCTGTAAACATTCGCCAACAAAACAAAGCAAAAACGGTAGTGTATTTCAACTATAATTCGTAGTCTTGTCCTTTTGTTTTTCACTTGACGTCTTTATACGAATGCATGAATGCAATAATATGCACATATTTAAGCCCGCTTTTATGCAATTTGATACGAAGCAACTTTATTTACAATGCTTTGAGTTCACTGAAGTAGCTATTCTCTGTACGCGGTGGAAATATACTTAAGTTATGGAACTACGCCGCTAGAGTTACTACATCTAGGTTTACGCTTGAAAATTATCCTATCTGATTGTTATTGCTTTTTTTCTTTGCGGTGATTCGGCTGACGGGAACCATATTAGATATACTATACCGTTGCTCATACAATTTTTAAGATTCAGTTTAAAATTTACAATTACTGACGTTTACATTTAATCTCAATTGATCTGCTTTAGCTTTTTTTATTCATGTCCTCCTGTTTTAGCTATTTATACGTATAGTACGTACTTGCGGATGGGTTACTTCACCATATTTCAGTACGTCTACGATAGCATGGAATTGAGATCGAAGAACACATCATTGATTTGAAGCACAGAGATAAAAAAAATCAGCATATATTTTTATTTCATTTATAGACACGTTCAAAGCCGCTGTATTAAATATGTTTACAGTGATACCCCCTATTGTTTGTATACGATAATGTCGCGAACGAGTTATTGGTTAAGTAATTATTTCGTCGCGAATTGAACTCCGTATGAAGTCATGAGTAATTTTTGTCGTTGATTTTTACTGCGTGCATTTTAATTTTATTGCTGTTCATTAATTAATCTGGTCGTTGAATATTTTTTTATGAGATTATTTATATATAGGTACCAGTACAAGGATTTTTTACTGTCCACGACCAGGGTTTACGAACTCTAACGCTATTTTTATATTTATCTATTTAAATTTAATTGTTTTTGTTGTGCTTTTTTAAATATAGATAATATAACAATTCTGTGTAATTTTTCCTAATATTTAGTGATGATAAATCTTTCGGTAAAGAAATAGAAAATTTAGATTGACGGTAACTGTTAACAGATGGGTTAAAATTAACAAACGTAGGTAACTCATTCACAAAAAAATATGAATGGTGTGGGACAGCTTGACAGGAAACGGGCAGTTCAGTGAGGTGTATAGCCAAGCGCCACTAAATTACCAAAAACCGACCTAAATCAACAAAAATCAACCGGAAGACAAAAGATCGGACCCGATAACATTACCTAATCGATAATTGTATCTACGACACTTCGAGCCACACGTCGAATCGTAAAAAGGTGAGAAAGTAGACTAAGATAAAATTGAAGTAGGGACCACTCCGCCTGTAAATACCAAATAGCCGATCAAGCTAATTTCAACTTTACTCCATCCCAATACAATTGAGTGTGAGGTTATAAAGGTGTTATTAAACTCTGGTGGAGATGTGAAGTCGCAAAGAGCGTGGCAATAAAAAAGGTGAAATGTCTTAGTAGAAGCGACGGAGGACGCAATGCGATAAGCGGACCACCATGGTGGATACTGGACCTATTTTAGGACATGTTTTCCGGCGTTTGGAAATTATTGGCGTCCTATTCGCGGCTTTGTGTATTTATTAGTTATTATAGGTATATGAAAGTAAACAGTGAAGGAAGATATGTTTGAAATATAATACATGTTGTATTTATTTGTGTTCTTTTCGTATTTCCGACAAAGATTGTGCAAATAAATGTCTTTGTCTTGTCTTCATAATTCTAATTCTGGAAAATCGCTGATGATTAGGTATGAAACAATTTTTTGTCGTGTTAATGCACTTAAATTGTACGTTTCATTGTCGGAAGTTTTGATCCACTCTGAAATCTTCCGCCTTTGATGTAATGATAACAATCGATTTTGATTTTATAATGTATCTACGTATCACAGAAATGGAGCGAATGTGAAAATCTTGTAGTTAGCGGCAAAATTTTCAATGGTCAATAGTTCTCCACGTAGCTTAATTTTGATATTCATTTGCGATCTGCAATAAAGTAGTTTGTATTTTGTACTTTTTTAAAAGCTTTACTTGCATTTTCGCCGAAATAAAATATTTTCCGTCCTAAAGATTTCAGGACGCGAACAATAATTTATCTAAACACAAAATCTTGTATGTAGGTATTTGGTTTATAAGTCAACAGATTTAAATAGTGTTTAAAAAATCTTTAACAGATATCCTACAAAATTTTTGAAATTAGAACCTATAAATTGCCTAAATAAAGGTCGTTACACATGTTACACATTCACAGTCTGAAACAAATGACGACCGCAAACCCGAATTTACTCGAAACTTTCGTATTACAGAGATTCTACTTAGTCTTTCGTTTAATTATGTACATATGGTTTTCATCTGTCATCACAGATACTAAAATACATTGGTACGTGATTGCGTCACTATAACGTTCAAAACATTGAGTCAGCGATACCGGCAATCGGGATTTCATTTCAAATTTATATCTACGGTAAATTGAGCGATAATTCGTAACCGTTGATGGGCCCGCCTGGCTCTCGGCTATAATGATGACGTTCAACTGTATATACGATGACTATCAGAGTCGTCGTGTATTAGTTATCTCGTGTGAACGGTCAGATGTCATCGCCGTGAATTCGTATCGAAGTGGTCGAATGATTATATAAAAGCGGGATACACCGACACTATTATTACCTACTTGTTACAAAATTTATTAATTCGTTTGATTTTCGGACATAATAAATTCGATAGAGTGTCTCAGTTTCGCAAGGATCTCAAGTGGCTTCCGATCCGATTTGGGCGAAATACGAGAATATTAAGTCTCCTCTATAATATTTCTTACAACCCTTTCTCAACGACTTACTTAAATTCCAGATTTACCTTCTCTTTTCCATCTAATGTGCCCTGTAGGTCACAGCCAAACCTATCTTCAATTTACATAGTTCTTATTCCCGTTCCTTTACTGTAGTTACTGTTGTGGAACTGTGTAGTTACATTTTGTCTATCTATTCAGCCCGTATCTTCTCCTCATAGAACTCCCATTTGTCGCTTCACTTTTTCCGGTCCTGTGTTTCTCGCGCCCATTGCGGTCCCACTATTTTAGTCAGGTGGTCCGATCATTATTACATTATACGCAAAATAATAATTAATCGTCGAATGTCGCTTTGTTGTGAAAGTAAATGTTCCCAGGCGTAACAGGATAACAGGATAAACATCCAACCTGCGAATTTAATCTCATTACTAATCCACGTGAGCCTTGGAAATGACAGTTTTGTCGACAGAAAGACGTACCCGATCCTCTATTTACCGTGCAACCTCGAACAAACATACAAATTATTGTTTTTATTATTATCCCACGGAGTAAAAAAGGGATGTGCCTTAAACAAACAGACGTACAATTCCTTCATCATACACAGATTATCGGTTCAGTCAACTAGGAACGAAAGTTAATCGGATTTTCTATGTAAATATATTGTTTAGAAAAAAGGTAATCCCACCCAGTTGTGGCTGAGATGTTGTATCGAGAGATTTGGAAAAATAAAGACCATAACAATGGAGTTCTGTTTGTTGCTGATGGATTTACGACATTTGAGACATCTCTTTTTAACTTGATATTGATAATGGGCACGTAAACCAGGCTTCACTCCTATCACAAAGGGGTAAGGATTGAAATCCTATGATATTACAACTGCAATCGTGGTCGTCCTCATATGAATGATTTATGACTCTGGATAAAGGCGTAAGGCTTGCTACTGTCTTCAGTACTTTGTCATCTTTACGATTACGTTTGACTAAACACGAACTGAGTTCTTTACAGAATCTTGAATAGATAATCCTAAAAATCTGTTTTGCCTTGTTGTCTTTTGTGTAGAAAATTAGCATGGTTTTTATCGCAATTCAATTAATTTACCGTTAGAAAACTGTTCTTTTTAATAAAACTTTTTGAACATCCTCCGTTTTGTTTTATTGTCTGTTTTTGTCATTTAGCAGGCAAATTGGTATTATAGACCATTATGTTAAATTTTAACTAGCGTGCAGTAAAATGGACCTAACGGCTGTATGTTTTCAAAAACAATCCAACCTCGTAAAAATTACTTGTACATTATATACGATATTATAAAATAAGAACGGCTTTTTATTTGGGAATTAAGCCTTAATAAACTCGTTATCGAAGCTAAACTTTATCGGCGACACGTCCAAAAAATCAGAGAGGCCATTTTAAACAAATTCGAAGGCTGAAAAATTATTCACCTTTAAAATGCATAATTATTTACAAACCCCGGGGGAATGATGTCATAATTCGAGGCTTAATCAAGATTACCAGAGGAATTCCATACAACGTAACACGATCTAAAATCAATCGATAAAAGCGCATCTTAAAAGGCGCCGTGTTAGAGCGCAGGCGCCGGCGAGCTCTCTCATGCAGAAACCGACTGGTCTGATGAAACGAACTCATAATACGCGTTGACGGTCACTACAGACGCTAATTAAGTTTGGATACCCGACCCTTCATCACCAACGTAACTTTACCCCTACTGCGTCTACAGCTTCCCTTCGTAATTTCAATCAATAAAGCTCACGATCATTGGTGATGTTGTATTGGCTGATGTCGTGTCTTATCTTATCTTCGGATACTGATTTTTGAGATTTAAATTCTCGGTGTGCGGTTTCGTTCTCCAGATAAGCTAGTGTTATGTACCTATTTGTGTTAATGTTTTTTTGTTTGTTTTCTCGATTGTAACAGGTTCATTGGTATATAACGATTATATAAAGTTTTGGAAGGTACATGGCTTTCAAAGGCTGTTAGATTGGTGAATATGTATAAACGCCTACAGAGCACATAGGAAGGCTTTTCTTATAATTATCTCATATTTTATATAAATAAAAGTTTAAATTTTCACTTACTTCATACAGTATGGAATAATTTGTTTTGTGAATCAAGAAAGTTTAATATCATACATTCACATGCCTGTCAAACAGGCATAAAACTTCAATCCTTAAATTCTTGCCTCATGCGGTCGCGGTTCAAGCTCAGAAGAGCGACGTGGTCGCGACAGTCGAACTAATGTCAAGGCGAGTGCAATCAGTGTGCGTGGGCGACACGTTAGTTTAACATGGATGTGTTTATATTATTGAGCTAATATTAAATATCACAAACTGGAAAGACGGACTTGTGTAGTTAGGAAAAACATTAAAAGAAACGCAAACCTTGAATCTAATGTCATTGCTTTTTGGTATTGCATAATTTGCTAGCGCCCAGATAAGCCAGCAAAGAAACTTAAAGTTATCAGTAATGAAGACCCAACAAAGTTTGCGTTGTATACCTATGTAATGCAACTAATCGCTATTGTCTGTATTACTTAAGAAAAGTATAATCTGTAAATTGAAGCAACGGTGTTATTGACAGGACTGATTTCGTTGGTTAAACTCAATCGTTAAACTTCGCCCAAAGTCTTTAGAAAGGATTAGAAGCTTCTGACTGATACGTGGACTACTAAACCTTATTTCCACCAATCCAGTACAACATTAATCAACGTGATTAAGTATGCTCCGGGAGTTTTAAGGAGGGGTGTTAAAGTGAAGACGCATACCCGGTAGTAGATGGTAAAAAAACTTTGCGGTCAAAGTAGAAAGTTTATGTTATAGTACGGTGAAAGTATATAAAAGATGCTAATAAAGTAAAGTTACATATTTATTTCAGCCGCAACACGGCTGGGGGTTTACTAGCATAAATAAAAGACTGTGTTGGCTAGGTATTTTATAGCAGCTACCGCCATATGTGTAATCATAATAAGTTTATCACTGATGCAGTCGACTTATGTTTTAGCAACGATAACGTTTAAAAAGTCGCATCTACACTAAGCGAACGACCGCCACACTCGCGCTTCGGTAATTGAACGGCGATGTAAAAGGTATCTACGGTGCAAAAAATAAAAAAGCCCCATAATCGCGGGTCGCGAGCCCCGCCCCGCGTGCGCGCTTGCGTCGTGCGCTGTACGTGCACCAGCCTTGTGTGTGGATCGGGGACTTGTGACAAACTACTAAATGAGCATAGTCGTGTCCCTATGTTACTTTACTAAGAATAAAAATGACTTAGGTATCACGTTCATAGGTACTTCACACACACTGACTAGATAGAAAGTTAACATTAACAATTCTGAAAAGAAAGTGACTCATAAAATAATAGGATAACAACTGTAATAAATTTCGAATAAAACGTACTCAAATTGAGTAATATAGTAGAAGTAATTTGAGATAGTGTATTTAATTTTTGCATAGGTAAGTAATATTTCTTTTTTATAAAAACTGTTATTTAATGTTTTGAATATTAATGTGGCCAGTGGCCATGGTTTACCAGCAGTGTAATTTTCAATTTTTCCGCTGTAAAAAAGAATGTAGTTAGGTATAGTGAACTGTGAAATAAGCGTTGTCTACTCCGAAATATATTTAAACTTGTATCATGTACTTAAACGTAATGTACTTAAATATATACTTATAACGACACTGTACTCAAAGAAAATTCTTAATGACTTAGCTTACTTTAGCATAAATGCCAGTAAGTTACTTCCGTTGACGACTAATATTAGCTGGTTCAAAAATTTAAAATTGTACATAATGAAAACTGTTTGTGAGATATTACTCAGGAATTCCACTTGGATAACCAGAACAATTTACATTAACATTCAGTTAATTTAATTACACAAGTACAAATTAGAACTTTCTATTTACAATTATGAAACAGGAAGAGTCTTTGTTAAGTTCAGACGTATGGCAGACCTGGCTGTAGGTACTGTATTGTAAGCGAAATAAAAATGTGCCCTATTCAATGGGTTGGATTTCAAAGCGTAGGCGATCCTTCTTTTACGGGCACTGAAAATAATTCACCATAAATATCCTTTTTCACAGCTTTTTATTGCAAATATTTAGCACAGTGGACTGAAAATATTAACAATCTCGGTTGCAGTCTATGTTAATATTTCACTGAATTGTATCAATTTTTTAAAGGTACCTACTAATTATGTAGAAGCTTTATTTAATTGGCAAACATAAACATTCAAAAATTAATAGTATAGTTATTGACCTGAATAGTTGGGTTTTCGTACGAAAACGCAATTTTACGTTTTGCGTATCACAAAACTGATGTTTTCATTTGGAGTTATGAATTCAATTATAAAAATTTTATAAATGTGCCTACCTATATGGTGGATTCGCTGAAGAATGTATTATTCGTAATAAAAAGCATTCACGATACATTGGTCGAGTACAAGGTACGGACGTATAAAAATTGCGTTGACAGTGAACAAGGTGGCGCCCTCCGAGGAAGAGTTTATGAGCGCCGATTTGTCAAAGGGATATGCATGTTTCTTTATATGTAGTACGTGGCGCAAAAATATTGAATACGTAATCGTATCGCCTGCAGGTCATATTTTGGAAAAACTAAATAACGCTATTCTAATTGGTGCAAATATTTTCACGGGTAACTGCTATTTTAACCTTCATATTTAGAAAAGAGGTCAATGCGTCGCTGTTCTCAATGTCAATGAAGTTGCTTCATTAAAATTCAATTTTTAATTTGTTAAATCTTGAAAATTTTTTATTTAAAATATTGAGAAAATATTTACTACTCAAATATAATTGTTCAGTATTAGTATATATTGCTTCTGCGGTCGACCTATTTTGACGCTTGACGTTATTCCACAAATGTAAAAAAATCACTATGAAACTTGTAATTAACAGCAAATTGATTCAGTTACAAAAAACAAAATCCTCAATACGTCTCAAAAATATTCCTAAAATGTTCGTGTAACCTATAACAACTTCATGACCAGTGAAATATAAAATCCTGTGTCCTTAACTCACCTTTAGAAGTGGGAACAAAGTTATCGGATTATAACAAACGACGTGTGATTCATCGGGAGCAATCCCACAACATTCCCGGCTACCCGTTCGTATCTACGCATAACATCGCCAGAACACGATCGAAGCACAAATATTCATTGTTAACACATTTACACGGATCTAGGCGATATCGGACGTGCGGTTCTCGTTTTGTACACATTCCCATCGCTTCAAATCGTCATTTCTTTTTACTGTCGCCATGTTTGTGGTGGAAGAAAAGTTGTTGCTGTTTCAGCCGCTAATTGTTGCACTACGATGGAATTTTGATTAGATGTGGTTATATTTCTATTAGCAGGTTAACTTTAGGAGATTGTATGTAAGAAGACAGCATTTTCATTGGCCATAATTTCATAATGAAAATCAAAAAAATTTAGACGAGTTATATGTATATTAACGAAGTTCCGAAGATCGGAGAGAGGTTTATTTATAGGACTTATTCCATTTAATAACCCTGTCCGCGGTCTATGATTATACAAGTAAGTAGAATTACAAAAAAAAATATTTATTCATGCCAAACGAAGCGTGCGGGTAACGGGCAGTAGTTCCATAAGCACTTTAGTGATTTCATAGCGAATGTTTGGAAAAAGAAACAGTACCAAGTTTAAAATCTTTTTCTTACCGTCCCAAATCTGTATTTGTTTGATAAAATAATAGCGGAGGTCGCCCGATGTAAAAAGGCCACCTCTTTTATTGGAGACATAAATAAAAAACTCGGCGGAGCAAAAAAAAAGCAGTTTTTAAGAGAAAAGGCACACGCAGTTACACAGTTCTATCAAAAAATAAACAAACACAAGTCACACAAGTTAGGTGCCCTGTTCGCGGTTACTTGGAAGACGGCCGTAAAATTTATGATTCGTTGAAATATCATCTGTTACGATATAATGTGTAGGCACACGTAATCCACGGTTGTTTATCACGACGCAGCGGATATACAACAAGAAGATACACTTTCTTTGAGATGGATGACCCGCGTCGATGACTGTTTGCAGTTAATTCGAGAAAGTAAGTTAGTCGTATTATAATACTAATGCGACAATGTCACACACGGCTATCTAATTCAATACTAAGCTATTACAAATACATATGTATAGTATACTAGTGGACCTGACCACACGTTGCCGTGGTTACATTATGTCAAATCATATATGTCAAATATCGTGCGTTCAGAAATTAATTTTATATAAAACTTTATTGACAATTGACATTTATTATTTATTTATTTTATAAAAACTATCCTATTTTTTAAGTTGGATCAAATAATAGATATGTACAAATTTTTATTGAAATCAGTTTAGTGGTTTCGGAGATTTTCGCAAACGAACATCGTGATACAGGATTTTTATATATATATAAGAGATATCAGCATCACAAGTGTAAAAGCTTGGGGTGCGCCCTTGCTAGTTGCGATAGAGCATGTGTGGTGAAAGCTGTATTGCACCGTAGCAGCACCTTGTGCGGTTGTACTGGTCAATTACACCTAGAAATCACATCCATTTACGAATTATACCCATATCCTTTACACTGTATAAAGAATCGTATATACAAATCAGCCTCAAACCTGGCCAAACGGTTGTAACGGCGCAGATAGAAGCCCAGTAGAAGCCCACAAATTGCGTTTAGCAACAAACTATGTATACACTTGTAGGCTTGGCGGCACATGAGATCGGCGAAGATCATTATTGTACCCTTTTTTTATTTTAAGGCACATAAGTTTTACAGTGAATATTTTGAAACAAAAAATGTTAATTTAAAATTTGTTTAAATTAAATTTCTACTTCACATTCCATGGCCATCACAAATTTGACGGCGCATGAGTAAGAGGGTGAGAGATCCGTGGATGTAATTAATCAGGCATAAACTCGCGTTTTGAGAACATGAGACTTGCGATCCATTCAGAGTACCCACCGTGTGTAGAATTTTAAATGTATCACGTCACTCGCTCCAGGCGTGTTCCGTTCACTGTGTGCAACGGAACGCGCTTGCTGGAGGTAACTGCCCCTACACAGCTCCACACACAACATGTGTGTACAGGTGATACGAATCTAGCACCTGTGATCGAAAATAAGTTCAATAGGCAATAATAAGGAAAAATGTTTTTTTTTTTAAACCGCGCTACTTGAATTCAATAATGAATTTCGTCTACGACGATTTGTTTAGTTTAATAAATGGAACATAATAAAATATTGTAATGAATTGTTGTAAGACAACAGTGATTAATAATCGTTGTTGAAAACAAAGACTAATATCCTAGAAATTCTTCGTTAATTGAGTTTTAGACGTAAACGTGAATCACATGGGTCACAAAAGCTATTTTCCTCGGTAAACGGCGTACTGTTTTCTGATGTCGTATGCGAACGGCGACTGAAAGCTCCCGGTGACTCAGAGGCGATATGCAATTAAAATGTCAATTGAAAGACGTGTTTTAACTGTATCATCGGAGCATTCTTATACAAGGAGTCACATTATGTGTTTTTATTATCTATCTCCCTCTGCTTGCCCATCAGCTGCTAATCTGTTATGTATTTATAAATTAAAAGATCAGAATTAAAAGATCAGAAAAAAAACAAAATTTTAAGGGGTTTTTCAGAAAGCTGTAGTTTTGCTAATAATAGTCATATCGGACTTTAAAAAAAGCATTTTAAAGGTTGAATTGTCTATTTTTTAGATCTTAAAACAAAAAAAAAACTATTCAACGTGTACCGCTCAATCCGAATAAATACCGGAAGAAATTGTTTTTCGAACTTTTTGTCGCTTTTGTTTTTGCTCTAAGTACTTGGAAAATTTTATTGCAACTTAGCCACCTTAGCCTAATTATTACAGCAGCCTTAATTATTATATTGTAGTAAAGTAAAGTAAAGTTTTTATGAGCGTATTCTACATGTTATTTAATATAAATATCACATCACATCATAGAATCGGAATCAAAAATGTTGCGTTATAATGTTAGACGTTCTTGCGCAATGACATTTACAGCACGGAAGCGATGATCGATCTTGATCTTTGACATTTAGATCAATATGCCGCAGTGAAAGATGCTCTGCTATGGGACAACATTACTTTATACGTTTATTTATCCTTCTTGACTGTGTATAATAAATATAATTACAACAGGTTTTGGTCAAGTTACGAAAATAGGTAGAGAGTCCATTAACATAGATATATTAATAAATATTTACAAAATTAATGAGCTTCATACTTAAACAGTTCCATCGAAGTCAACAGGTTTTTATAAAACATCGCATTTTGATCAGAATCTAAAGACTGTTAACGCCAACATTTCGATGTGATGATGACGATAATAAATACAAAATAGAATTATAATTCTTTACAATAAACATTGACCTAATGAACTTGTTCGATAGGTTAAACAAAAATAGCGGTGTAATCTAATTTTGTCGCCGAATTTTAATGTTCTTTTAATATTCAGTCGTATATGAACAAAAATCAGTCCAAGTACAATGTGACAAAATAGCAGACATGTTTAGAGGTCAGTGGCGCACCTGCTTTCTTGGCGGCTATATTTTCTCTGAAAATCTAGTTCAAGCACATCACTTTTGTAGTCTGTGTAAGTTGGCTGTATTGGAGAAAATAAAGTGATTGAAGTCTACACACTTCAATAGGCGTTGAGAGCACATACTTCCAATACTAACAACAGTAGCCGGCTACCCGAGGTCTCTTACTTTCATTTTACCATCTCCGATGTAGAACGTGCGCCTTATGTGTCTCTCGAACACAACACCACGAAAGCTTCCCCCACTGATGTTTGAAGATTGTTTAAAGTTGACACATGAATCATCTTTCACTCGATTGATATTTTAATAATATCATATTGTACATTTAATATTGGTGATTAATACATACCGGTGATAATATTAATATGGTTTCTTTAATCAATAATTGCAACGTTAACTCCAAAAAGATGTCAATGTTAAATATAAATACCATTCAATCTAAATTACCTAATGCATGGTGCTTATGTCACAAGCCAATTCGTACTCGACGCCAGACGCGCGCTGTTGGCGGGGAATGTCGGTACCAGGCATATGTTGAAGTGTCCAGGTATTTATGTAATTGAAAAGCGTAATTTTATAAATGCTGTGTATCGCAAACTTTTGTAACTTTCTCTCCGTATCTGTCCCGTTCAAAATTTCTTATCTATTTTTTAAGCATTTTTGTCATTTCCGTAATAACACAGTCACACGAGACTGACCACGCTGCCCCAGACTGGATTGGTGATACGCGTTACCTGCCAACCCGTTTATTTACAAGTTCTAACAATTGCCAGTGGACAATAACATCCGGGACCAACGGATTACCGTGCCCTCCGAAACACGAAAACGCTCATGAAAATATGTCATAAACGTTCATTTGTAGATTTGGCTCGCCAAATTGCCGTTTTGTGCATAAAACGTTGTTCAGCAGATAGCTAGATAAGATACGTACACCAGAATTACGTGTAGTGTATACACAGATGCTACACGTTTTGTTTTGTTTTACGACTGGTCAACGGCGTGTCGATGGCGAGGCATCAAGATACTCGTTAATGGCGTCTCAACAATGTAGGTCAGAGTGCCATCACAGTCGACTGTCGACAATAGCATTATATGTGGTTGTTATCTACCTTTTAACTTGTTAACACACATGTGTGAAACTAAAAATAGATTGTACACAGCAATATACAATTTACAATTCGCATTAATGTTTTGCAACAAGGTATAATTTTGTTTATTGATGTTTCATTATATTTATCAATTCTCTCTGATGTTGTGCAATATGGCATACTTTTGTGTTTTTATTCATAAGTTGATTGTATTTTACAATTCGCACTGATGTTTCTCTTATCAATATAAGAACTTCATTTTTCATTTTTAACTAAACACGATTTTCGTTTTATAATTAAATATATAATTGAAAGTTATCTATTAAAGTTTCCATCGACATTCTTTAATGTCAGTGTTAGAGCCTGAATCTACTGCTATTGGGAAAAATTATCTTCGTTTCGTTTCTTTAATATATCACTTTTACAAGATTATGTTACTTTTAATTTTCAACAGTGAGATGAATAATTTGCAACGAACTATCGATATTACGTATTACGCATTTCCATTAAATAACCCCGACAGGTTTCTAAACAAGATATCTTTAGCGAGTTTGCAGTTGAAACTTTCTCTTTGTGATGTATTTATTTAGTGTTAAAAGCTAGATGCTAGTAGTTGTACCGAATACAATATTTTTTTACAGCACTTACATAAAAGAAATTTCGATCTCTATTTACGTAAATTAGTTCACCAATAATTTGACACCTATACAAACTATAATTATCCACATAGTTTCCTTCTGGTGAATTATTATTCTTAACTGGTTATACAGCAACTTCTTATTTCCTACTATAACAGTATCTTAATATTAATTTGCAGTTCTAACTTAAAAACTTCATGGAAATTTACATCTCACACCTTTTAGCTATGCTATGATTATGATGTGTAACATATATATGTATTTTAAAACTATTTCCATTAAATTACCAAGTACAAAATTGTTTTTTGAAATGTGACCGATTGTCTCAAAGTTTAGCACGTGTAAACTGACAAAAAACAATTTCTTCAGCTTTATAATTCGTATTGGATTTATAGGTTTCCCAAGATCTTGTGGATGCAGGAGTATCTGGTTTGCGACACAAAAGGAGTGTGAATGTGAAATCATTTGTGGCGTGTAGCACAAGTTAACTGCGGTGCAGTAAATTGAACATGACCATGGCGCTTAATAAACTTAAAATATGCGATGTTACCGCTGCGATGGTTCCCCGGAATTCAATTTAAGAACCGCGCGCGAGGGTAATAAAATTTTTATAGTTATGTAAAGAGCATAAGGGACTAAACAAGAGGCTAGAGGGGTCCCCATGTCGAGATTGGCAGGGCGCTGTGGTCGACCGCTAACGACCGCACTGTACCTACCGCTTTCGATTTTAAAGGCACACTGTCCATAATTCACCACACCGCAATGATTAAAAGTCTTTTCGATTTTATTTTTATTATCCAAAGCACGTGATTCAAGGCTAACAAGTGTAGTGGTGCAAGGCGATAGTTTTGAGATCCTGTTACATGCAACATAGTGCTAGTCGGGATTTGTTAATTCTTTGTAAAACATAATATCGATATCAGATACTACTTTGTTTCTCTGAATAATCATAACATGAACAAAGTTAAAACAGTCATGTTTGGTTTATTCTATCAAAGAAAATACGCAAAATAGCAAGAGTTTATTTATTTTGTGCAATAAATATTAGTTCTTCAACATGTATTATGGTATTATATCATAGTTTTGGGAAACTTATAATATTTCGTAAACATATGGTTATAAATATACTACAGAAATATTCATATACATATACTACAGGCCAATTCAGTTTGAAATGTTGAATTGTGTTTATAGTTTTGAATTTGATATTCAAAAAAGGTCTAACTAAATTTACTTAATAATACGAAATAAGAAAAAAGGCAGAAAACGATAAATAAATAATTTAAAACAGAGTTCTATTATTTATGCGTCAAAATTAATATACGGTTGTCGTTGAATGGGTTTTTAAGCAAGTAACAAAGTAGCATATTCATACACTAGCTGCGCCCGCAGCTTCGCCCGCGTGGAAATCAATATTTTCCCGTTTTTGCAACAGTTGTCATTGCTGCTCCACTTCTATTAGTCATAGCGTGACGTTATATAGCGTATAGCCTTCCTCAATAATTGGACTATTCAACACAAAAATAATTTTTCAATTGGAACCAGTAGTAACTGAGATTAGCGCGTTCAACCAAACATACTCTTCAGCTTTATAATATTAATTAGTATAGATATAGATTGAACATGTATGGTATGCGCACTCAAGTTTATTATTTTCGAGTATAACTGCACAAATAAACGATGCTTTTTGTTGTTTAAAACGATGTCATTGTAATCATTAAGAGTGGTGAGTAGGTATTAATATTACAATCATGTTCCGAGTACCGTTTCGCGACCATTGTTAGTATACAGTGTGCAAATACGTGCTGACAGGGAAGATTCGACATGGGATCAGCTAACGGCTTACTTATTTTTAGACAAACAACACAATATTACTAACAACTGATGTTCTTAATGTTCTTAATATAATTTCAATATGTTTAATTTAGGTATATCCCTCATTTCAATATACGGTGAAGACTGAATGCAAAGTTTTAATTCACGAACTGGTCAGACATTATCCACTAACAGTAGGTATAAATTTGTGTATTAATACCAACGGAATGTAAATGTATTTATTAGGGTCGGCCCACATCTGACGGAATATGCGTCGCGTATTATCGGTCGCGTAACGCCAGAACAGACAAACATTATAAAACATTCAACCGTTCACACCTAACCGATGATGCGTTAGTGCGTCGAGCACACTTCATCTGTTCCGTCGGACGCATGTTCCGTCAGATGTGGGCCGACCCTTAAACACCTGCAGTTGGGTGTCGGCTAGCATTTCCCGAGCGATTAACCACGCAGTTATTATCGCGATAATATCTTACGGCTTGCCCTCTTGCTTCCTTTCAACTCATAAACAGTATCTTTCACGTACAAAACACACTAATTGCTAGGCAAAACATACTTATAATGTAAGAGTGTATGATACTAGCTTCGCCCGCGTAGAAATCAATATTATTCCCGTTTTTATAACATTTCTTATTGTTGCTCCACTCCTATTAGTCATAGCGTTATGTTATATAGCCTATTCAATTCGAACCAGTAATTTTCAGTATTTTCGTGAGCGAGTGAGAGAAGTGCTCAATTTTTTGATCGTTTCATTTCAGCTTTGTTAATACATACATATTACTGCTTATGTAATTTAATATGTACATATAAATTCTTTTTCTATTCACTGATGCCTGTAGGTATTTTTTTTTACGGATGTATCAAGTATGACTGTAAATTCATTTGCGTAAATGTGTGGTTATGGTTATCCGTTTAAACTTATGTAATTAATACTGCTTGTAAGTTGTAAGATGGATATTTTATAATAACTAATTCAGTTTGTCCTTGCTTTGTGTTAAAACGACAACTGAACCACTTTTTTTATACGACTTAATTATTGCTTGGTAGCAGACGCGTCTTTCTGTTAAGACGTCGAGTCATACATTCCATTTCCGAGACGATTTGGGATTATTTTATTTCACTGGCACGCACGCGGGCGCAATCCCGCGTGTGGCTCGCATAACGGGCAAACGATAAGAGGCCGTCACCTCAGCGTTAAAGTATAGGAGTTAAAATAATCCCTAATACCCGATGTGTTGATTCCAACTAATACATTTGCAGTTTCATCATCTCAACTTGAGTATTTTCTTAATAACTTCTTCTATTTCAAGCTTCTGTGTATAATAATATGTTGGGTATATTCATTAATAAACGTGCTATTAAAGTGATTCAGACACTTAATGCTAGGTCCTCTAGGCCTTTGGTATGTTAAGTTGCGCCGTAATGTATTTTTAATTTACTAAATTTGAATCACCGTTGCATAAAAAGGTATTAAGTCGTTAACTGTTATTAAGGTTGGTGAATCAACTAATTGAATATTTTTATCATTTAATAGTCTGGTAAATATTAATACTGGTACAGAACTTTGTTGTGATCTGATACATTTGTATTATGTACTAGCATGATCAATTTACAAGGAAATATATCTTAGTTTTTGAGAAATGTGACTTCGTTTTAAATACTTGTAGCTTATTTTATAAGAGATTGAATAAACTACAATTAATTAGAACCTAGCCTAACAATGAGAAGCGTAATGAGCCATTTATATGAAGAGCTGTGGCTTCATATAAATGAGCCATTTATATGAAGAGCTTCACCGCGTGGAAATCGATATTTTCCCGTTTTTGCAACATTTGTCATTGCTGCTCCGCTCTTATTAGTTATATAGCCTAAAGCTTTCCTCGATAAATGGACTATTGAAAACAAAATGAATTTTTGAATTCGAACCAGTAGTTCTTGAGATTAGCTAGTTCAACCAAAGAAACTCTTCAACTTTATAATGTTAGTATAGATTGGACGCCATTGTATACTCGTATGATTATATTATTATTATTATTACGATGGTGCTTGTTTATTAGTGGCATGACTGTATGTGTTTCTTGTGATCGATTGTTGGCGAGCGGCGGCTCTGGGAATGCGATGCCAATCACTTCCGGTGCCCACTTGCTCGCGGTATTGCTATAAAAAACGAACGTTAAAGTCCATACTATTTTATTTCAAATCTTTTTATAATCATGCTTAGCTGGGATAGCGCAAGCTAACGTGGGTAGCTGTAGAAAAAGAAAAACGTGACGTTATATTCATAACCTTTCCTGTGCAAATTCCACTGCCCACCGATTTACCGATGATGTGGTTTTTATAGATCGATGCTTGTTTGTTACTTTAATTATGCCTATATGCTAATTGCAATATTTATAGAGTCCATAAAATTAAGGTAATGTTCTTAATTTGATTATTTAATATGTTGTTTTTCTCCAATGGGATTAGTCAAAAACTCGTTTTGCTATGTGTACGTACAAAGTAGGTACATATCGCTTTTGTCAGTGGATAACGTAAAAGCTTATACCTATCTATGTCATGTTGCAACAAAAGTACAAAAATCGAAATACTGCAGAGAAAAAAAACTATGTATTAATGAATTGCTCAATGAATAAATGCATTAATGATTTGTTCTATATTTAAATTTTTACCTTAGCTATCATATTTACTTTATGTCCACTTTCAAATGGCGCAACTTAAAAGTTTTGTTCCCTTGTCCACAGACTATAAATCATTTGACTCGAACGATTATTGAGTTTACAGCTTGTTGCGTAGACAGCCAGTTGTAGTTTATATTGAGATTGAACAACGGCTAGTATTAATGTTTAGTTACGCGTTTCGTAATAACGGGAATGTGAAAGGATTTTCGAAAGTGTAAAAGATTTGGTACAATGTTACAAATTTTGGTATTTAACCACTGTAAATATTTTCCAAAAAAAATTATTTTACCAATAAAAATGTTAATAATCGTCTAAAGACATTTTTGTACATGTAAATAATAAAAAGATATGTCAAAATGTAACGAATAATTTTTTTTAAAAATGGAATTATTTGTTTTAGCTGTCGGAGGAGGTGCAGAGGAAGCAAAGTGAATATCAAAAGTGCCTGGAGTCTTACAAGCAAATGAGGGCCAAGTTCGAGGAAAACTACCTAAAATGTAAGTGTAAGTTAGTGTTTTTACTAGGATTGCGCCTACATATTTCGTTAGCATGATTTTGTTATGCATGTATTAATAATTAAGTAAGATATTTAGACTTAATGTAATTATATAATCCAAACATGACCCCAACCCCGTTGCTTATGCTTACTATGCAAAAAGCATTAGTACAAATTATACAAAAAATATTAAGGCCATGTAACGTCGTGGGGTACAGCCAGTCTATAATAAATCGGTACCACGCAATTCGGCCTAAAACAGCGATGCAAAGCAAAAATAGCTGCGTCTGGCGTTTTTCTCGGCGCTCAGTTATGATATCCAAAACGTTACATTAATTTTGTGCGGCGCATATTTTAACTGTGAAAAATAAATTTCTTTTTATTTGTATGCAGACAACGTGTCAACAACAGTGACTTACCATCACGCTGCCTGTTGCCGTACATACATGTTGTAGTTTTATACGAACTGCTGTTTATAACAAATTGTAGTACATGCTAAGTAGATATGCTTTTATGTATTCGATTATACATTGCGATATATTAATACTTAATTTATATTTATTTATTCAGCTGAGTTTTGAGCTTTTCTCTCTATGGTTTGTTGTGAAGTAGTTAGCAATGATGTATTTAGAGGTACTGTTTTGTTTGCATTTAACTCGTTATATTGACATTTAAAATAGTGACACATAAATAGGTGTAATATTGTTAACTTCACGTACGGATAGTTACTTTTATTATTGTAATTATTATTGCATTTTTTTCGGAAATTTTATTAGTTCACTAGGCTGGGCCTTTTGTTTCGAAACGCGGGGAGTTTTGCAAGGTCAGCGATGCTTCCCCCAGTATTAATTAGTAGCCTAGATCCACGGAGTAGAAAGCTGAATTTTGAGCAAATTTCATACATTAAAATTAAATAGGTCACCACATCTGCAGGTTTGATTGTATACGTTAATAGTGTTCAAACTGAAATAGTAATAAGTATTTTTTAAATAAAACATTTTTTATTGAATCAAATATTATTTATAAAGTTGACTGGTGCGTTACTTAAATGGTCATTGAAGTATTCTATGTGTGGCATTAAAGTTATCCATGTTTCTATTTGGTTATTTGTAAATATTGTGTATTACCTAGCTGTTTACCATAGCACAGGTTCTGGCCTAATCCCTAATTGGTGTGAAGTTCTCTGAAGATATTATTATTTGTGCGAAAATCATTAATGTTAGTATATTAGCACAGTGGTTTGCAGCGTATAGAAGCAGTGTATTGCTAAAAATATATCTAATTGCGCCCACACACAACCGATGCGTTGCGTCACTGCAGTTCAGTCTGAGGTTGTTAGTTGTTACACACTCACCGCGCTATTGTAGATCGTTATCATATTAACTTTAACGCACATTTACATATCACTTTCGATGATAACCTTGAAATTATTATACAAAGTGAAAAGTGTATGCAGCTCTTAATTTTTATAGTACTACTATTTTCATTGGAGTTTAAGGTATAGGTAATATAAGCAATGCTCGTTAAGTCAAAACTTGCCAAATTTTCAAAAGTTTTTTGGAATTTTGCTCAGGTATCCGGAATATTTTGGAGATAAACAGTGATTATTTTAATAAAGTTTCTATTTGTAGGTAATGCAAGGAAAAATATGGATTACTCTAATACCATACCATACCCTGTAGAATCATTAAATGCACTCGCGTGCAAAACTATGGAATCACTTGCTTGTGACTTGCTACGGGCTTATTTAAAATGAAGCTTATCGACTTCGTGTTTAAATGTATCATTTTAAAGATTACAGTTTCAGCTTCAAAATGATACCACATTTGTCAAAATCAATTTAATATTTCAAACGCTCTGGTCTCAAAGAAAAAAAGGCGTTCTTGAGCTCATTTAAGTGTAAGCCCAGTTAGTATGTGTTAGTAGGTGCCGATAGTAAGTGTTAGTAGTTACCCTATCAGAAGTCGGTCACAGATGCGTTGCTACTCTTGAGGACTAAGATGGTCGCCTCTGGTATACAAGTGGAACGGCCACCATACCCTTCGGACCGTAACACAATTGACACAACTGCTTCACGGCAGAAATAGGTGTGGCAGTGGTACTTCTCCGGCGAACCGTATACAGGTTCTACCGCCTATAAATATACAATAGCTTTTTTGCACACGTTGAATTATCCGCATTTTCATACATACATACATATCGTCACGCCAGATTGTCGATTATCCGAATGTCTTAAGACATCAATTAATCTGGTTTATCGACTGTAATGCTAAGTGGATGTATTCAATTTCAACATAATCTGCGTTGATGGCGGAAAACATCGATCGAAATAGTCGTTCGGGAAGTGGAACCGCCGTTTAACCCGATTATGGTGTGTTGTGTACGTCAGTGTTTACGTCTGTCTGGGAACCGGTTGGTGCTACGTGTAAGCAAACGTCAGAACGAATCGCCTCTCGTACGAAGACACGCACCATTAGTGATTTTAGCTAAAACAAGCGTGCGACTATAAATATAACGATAATGACACAACGGGCATATCTACGAACACAACAGTATACAGTTATACTGTTACTTGTTATATTAATAGTTTTGATGATAAATGTTGGACCGATTAGAATAGTTTATAATATTAAAATATGTCTTACATATGAGAAATCTATTTCGTTTTTTATTGGATTTTAACAATTTTATTCCGTTAATATGCTTTAATTTTTTTCGCTTAATAACAGTGATACCATTATTATATTTCATCCCGAAGCATTTCTCTATAAATCTGAACAGTGCCTGATTTCAGTCGGTTTACATAACAGTTTTCTGTATTTACAAAATATCTCAGTTTCCCAATCGGCACAGACAAATTACACCGAACATGAAAAAGATGAAATGAAAATTTGATTGCGTTTTGTTTTACAATTCTATTTCAGCTCTTGTAACCGCGTCTGAGGTAAACACAACTCTTGTACCGGCGCCAGGTATCTGCGAAACAGATCTTCATGCCAGCGTACTTAATACCGCTGTGTTATTGTCAATTGTGATCAACTATAGTGGTTATTTCTTTAACTTAAACACTACAATCGCACTAACTGTTAAATTCTCGAGGTAACAGTTGATATTGCGTGCACGCAACTCGCCAACATCCTATGCAGATGTACAGTAATGTCGGCTGCTGTGCTTCGCAATTCTACATCTGTAATTTCTTTATGATTGCGGAGTAAAAATGTTATTTGCATACGTAAACATAGCACGCGATCCGCTGGCAAATGAGCGCATTAATGGCTTGAATGTTTACTTAAAGAGTACCTATTTAATGGAAGAAATTATAGTGGTACCGTTATGATTGCGGGCCAAATATCTATGCAAGGGAAAACATTTTATTACAGCGATGATTGCTCGTGGAAAATTGTATCTAATGGTACGATACTGGTAGGTAGTTAAATACTTGTTTTCACGCCAACCTGCATTAAAATTCTGAAGTAAAATAATGGTTTATAGCTTAAATTGCAGTATTTTTTAAATGCCCACTGCTGGGTACTGATCCCCTTCTTAACTGTACCATATCTCTCTATACTACTTCATTGCGGATTGGCGAAGATAAAACCAATATAGCTACAATGAAAATATTGAAAGTTTAAATAAACGTTCATTATATAGAAATTGTAACATCAATTGGAATAACGTTGCAGCAGCTATTACTGGTAACGTTATTTCAATATAGCCGGTAACGGGTGACATGAATTGGATATAAAAGTTTTATTGGTTTCTATCATAATAACATCAATATCACCGCACCAATTCGGTTTGAAATTGAAGAGTAAACGTAATTAAAATAAATAAATAACTGGGGACAACTCAACACACGGCTGTCTGATCCCAAATTAGGCAATTTAATGCCTGTGTTATGGTGACCGGACAGCTGATAAACTACATAT
>DWGJ01000753.1:0-25704 GCA_018246895.1 Aspitha aspitha aspitha | reverse complement strand
AGGTGTGCATGTACGGTGTTGGCTCATGATGTTTTCTTTCACCACTAATTTGTGCTATAGTAAAATGTTATAATTTATAACAGGTACGTAGCTTGGTAGTCACAGGTGCATGTCACGATTTGAAACCAGACCCGAGGTGGGGGAGACTGAATTGAATGAAATGAAACTTTCGTGCAACTTATGTATAAAATGTATGTATTGAGGACGGGAAACATACGAACAGGCTTAGATCTGACCTTACAAGTGTATCTATTTGATAAAAATTATGAGCCCGGAATGGGAAATAGAACCCTAGTAAAACAAAAAAAACCTTTAAAACGTACGTTTTCGGTAGCGAAATAGACTTCAGCGAAGGCTATTATTAGAAAGCAATATAAAGACTGAGGGAAGCAAAAATAAAATCCGTCCAGGTATTGAGATGCAGCTCACGTTCCGTACGGAGCGCGGCCACTGCAGTGCGTCTACTGGACCGACTCGCGAAGAAGCGCCTGCACGAAAACGAAAAGATGCCTGTTATCTTTTTTCTCTACAACCGAAAAATACCGCTACGAAATTCAAGAACTCAAGTAACTTTAAGTGAAGCGGCAGCAAGTCGTTCACTTTCTGCTTGCATACAAATTCTTCACGGTTAACCTGGCTTAGCATTACAGAAAACTAGATTCAATTTTAGAAAAGTATTCATGTGTAAAATTGAGTTATAGCCAAGGCGTTTTATAGTACAATCATGGCCCGAGGAAGCTAAAATCAAACCGTTGGAGGTATAAAAATGCCGCGCACGTAAGGTACAATGCGCGGCCGCCGCAGTGACCGACGTTACAGCAATTAATGAATGTTACGTAATCGGAAATCGGTCGAAAATCACTCAATTGTATTTTCTGATTAAATGACAGTAACAAGGAAAACAAGGACTCGTAAAACGTTTCATCGGAATTAAATAAAAATTATCGTATATTTATAAAACTATCAGTTTTTTTTCATCTTCATATCTCATAATGATTGTAAAGGATTTTATTACAATATAAGTAAAGAGTGAGCAAAAAATGCGACATCTGTTGGTGTATGGAAACAAGTTTGACTGTCTAGGTACATTTTAGTTTTCAGGTTGCTTATCTAAGAGTTAGGGTGTAACGAAGCATACGGGTGTCACGACAACAAGGCGCTGGTGCAGCAGACTAACTTGCAAGACGAAACTTCAACATTGAACAAAAGCTCACACGCCGCCTCTTACATACGTGATTAGGTGTCGTTTTTGATCATCTCACTCTACACGCCATACATTTGTATTATATTATATACATTTCAATTGAATTCATTTATTTACTAGTGTTCGTACAGCAGTCGATAGTCGACGGTGGTTCATTAAATTTCATTTTTTTTCTTCTGTAAAAGATATACAACGATAATCGTTGATGTGTATAATTATTTAACTCTATTCCGTCTTAATTGTCGAGCTACTTTAAAATTCGAATAAATGAGATCTAATTTGGCTGAACTATAATTAAAAATAAGTAACGCATTTCTGTGACAATGCCTTGGACTTGCTGTTTCATATTCAGAATATCTTGTTTCATTTAAAATTTTAATAACAAATTTTTTTTCGCACCTCAAAAGTTGATATGTTATGGTATTTAATTCCACTAACGTACTCTGTTTTCAACACTTACTTTCGTCTAATTCCTCTCAAAGCGACCTAATCGTATGAGAACGCTTACTGTACGTTTACTATGTAATAAAATTAAACTTAGGTACTAAGCTTTTACTCGGCTCGGGGCCAAAAGAACCTGACATTGCAACTTCTAGATTTTTCGCTAAGTGCTTGCTAACCTTGGCAATGACTAAAGTTTTTGTGTTAGCCTTTTGATGAAGTTTAACTCGAAACTATCATTAAGTGACATTGCGTCTAACCAAATTTCTTTTTCTTTTTATATTTTTTTTTCACAACAGAAACTATCTCTTTATCCTGTGTCCCTTTTAAAAACATAGCACTTTGATTTTATCACCGGCTTTAATAAGTGTCTAGGAAATTCTTTTGAAGTATCGAAATTTATATGGTTACTTAATACGGGTACGAATACAGCAAAGGTGCTAAGTATGTCGGTATCTGAAAGAATAAAAAAGATATATCGAAAGATAATGTTTTCATCAACATTTTACCTCCGTAGTGTTTATGTATATAACAAAAGGAACGCATTATCCAAAATGTATGTACGAGTATGTCTAACGTTATTAGACAAGGTCAGTAACGTTAACTATGTAATATTTTTTACAAATAGTGATAATTATAATACCAGTTATATTATAAAAAATTATATTATAAGAGCTTATGAAGTGCGAGTTATTATATGATGATTTAAAAATGAATAAGCTTTTTGTAAGATCGCTCCAGAGGTCGTTTGGAATTCGATTCTCCAGAGAGTAAACAAGTAAATGAGCTGTTTAGAGATTTCTGGGTTGAGTTGTATTTGCGCTGATAAAGTAGTGATCATATCTTATTTGACAATATAATAGAAACGATGAAATTTCACTGTTACGTCATCTTTTTTATTAGGAACACAACCAAAGTGAGCTATCTCCAAACGTATTTGTCGAACAATATAATAGTGAAATGTAATTTGTGCTGAATTCATCGCGTTTAACGTCTGGCTGAAGACCATTAACAATAAATCGTGCTGTTTGTTGCCCCTCCCTCCTAGTTACTCCACACCCGGCTGACGTTAATCAGCTTCCTACTGCTCGACTAGTATGCCTAAGGGAGTTACATACAAAGCGAGTGCAAAATAGCGAAAATCTTTTTAAGCACAGCTTTCCGGACAATGAGTGTGCGTTCATTGAAAGAAAATTTGGGTAACATTATTCTGACAGGTAAATAATCGTTATATTTGTCAGGTTATAATGTTATCTTTATCATCCACTTTTAACAAAGTAAGTTTTGTTGACATTTTGGTCGTTGCAAGTACCCATAAAAACGGTGAGCACTGACCGCCAGGTGTTTCATATAAGCTTGTTAACGAAGTTATCTTTAAACAAAGGATATTTTTATTTGAATTGATTTTTTGTGATAGTTTTAGCTCATCCAGTGTGCACTATACCTAAGTCTGCCTAGATACATTCTACTTCTTTTGTTTCTCCTCTATTCGGGTCAACGAGCGTACAATCGCTTCTATTTACTATAAAATACGGTCGTGGTCGTTATTAGATTTCCCTTGCAAGATATTCTGAAAACATTCCACAGTTTAATTTCGTTTTGTTGTAAAATTATTTGCAACCTCGGCCTTGACTTTTTATGTTATTCCATATTACATAAAGTCAATTTTCTTAGACAGTGATTTATTGTATACCGTTTCAACCAATTTGTATATGAAATAAAAGTTCATTCGCTCCCATAGTTTCCACTTTCTCTGAATATAGCAGTGCCGTCCGTCCAGTTTGGTACTAATAAACGTTACAATAATAACATTACATGTAAATTTCTTAATTGTTTAAATAGGTACTTTAAATAAAATTAAAAAAAAATAATAATTGAGGCTATTCCACATGTGGCTGTCTGATTCCAAATTAGGCAATTAAATACCTTTATTATGATAACTGAGTAACTGATAAACATGCATATATACATACAAGAAATAAATGGCCTCATCTGACGATACCATCTGGAAACTGCGTAAATATCAGGTTTGGTTTTTACACTCATGTGTTTCAACTGAAATTTTCTATTATAAAACGAAATATTTGAATACAATTTTAACGTGTTCACGTGGAAAAATTTCTTAGCTTTTGGAATTCTTAAAATTAGCTCAAAATAAACTTCAAAATTCTAAATACAAACGGCCACGGACTGGATTCAAGTTGTTGTCCGAAAAAAGCTAAACTAAAAACGAGACGTTAACTCAATTTTGCTGGAAATCTCCGGAAAGTTCTGTATAAAAGCTGCACGAAATATAAATTTTACAGCTTGGTTTTGTTCAGGTCATTATTTCATTATTTGCGTTATCTGCTTGTACTTAAATATAACTTAAGATTACTCGAAAGAGATCATGACCTGATATTGTCTTCTAAAAGACTTGTCATATAATACATATGTATTATTAATATATTATTATTTCCTCATCTTCGTACTGATAGTGTAACTACTAAATATCTATAAATAAAAAATGGTCTGAGTATGGAGGTACTTATATGAAAGGAAATTAGCAAACAATTAAGCAAATTAAGAATGAATGAGTGAGACATATATGTATATGCCAATTCGGCATTTAATAAGATAATAGCTCATACAATACATATAGCTTACGAATGAGAGCTGAATGGCTTAATACAATCTTATTGCACCGACTAAAGAATAAATAAAAATTCGTCGCATGCGAATTGGAACAAAAACACTGTAATACAGGCTTGATGTCATTGTGACTTGCGGACAAATGAGACAAAGGAAATAAGAAATATTACACGTGACAGGAATGTCAAGACATTTTCTATGCATGGAGGATTTTACTCACCGTGCTCGAGAAACGAATACTAAATCTAAGAAATCTCTTAATGTAAATCTTTTCTATGTACGTATAATAGAATTATGAAGTTGCTGCTGGTAATCACATAGGTCATAAATGACAGAAGTTATTTCTGAATGTAATTAATGTTTGATAAGATACAGGTCTCAGTTGTAAAGAGATGCTGTTGTTAGCTAGATTTTCTGCAAAGTTGTAAGTGTAGTTTGTTTCGCTCACTCTCTGAAGGTAAAACAACGGCTTGATATGGGTTTGTGCCATCACAGGTTGGCTTATGTAAACCATTGTACTTTTATGGAAATATTCGTTATTATAACGGAGGATGTGGATATCTTAAAAAAATCTTTAAAGTGGTCATTAAATTATTCAATGTCCATAACTTTTATTGAGATTGAGAGATTGAGAGAGAGATTTACTCGTAATTACTATAAGTATTTCTGACATAAATTTTGTCATGACATGTGATTTGCAGCCTTCAGGTCTTTATTAGTTCCGAGCACTCCGAAGTCACGGAAGCGAAACGTCACAAGTTGAGAACTTTATTATGACAAAGTTAGAGATTTGTGTTGGAGCTTACTTTCCCTATTAAACTTTGACATTTACCTGCTTATAACTATCATTAGGAAGTATAAAGTTAACTTTGTATTGTTACTTAATGACAACGACGTTCACTTTACCCGTGAAATGCAAATTTTGAAGTAGTGCTTTTTTAAATAGAACAGCGTAACAATTTTAAAATGTGCGTTATTTACGAGTATGTGAAAGTAAAGGAAGTCCACGGACTATCAATTGTAGCATAAATAAGTTTGCACCCAAGTAGCTTCAAGGGTGAATGAAATGATAAACACTTTGTTACCTTAGAGGCCTAAATTGAGATGTCTCATAATGAATATGAGTACGTTGATTATTTATTTATATATATATATTCCTCCAGCACTCTTGTTTTCCGTGCGCGGTCGATTTATTTGCTTATTATTTTTTTGTAAATTATAAAGGCAAAGTAACAAATAGAGGGACTTATTGAAAAAATGCGATTTTAGCTCCTCAGGATTCATTAAGGATGACTCTGAACAAAGTCAATTAAATATATGAATAAAGCTGTTAAGTGTGTGCAAACATTGTGTGTAATGAACTATAAACTGGTAACAAAATGACATTCGACTTTCGGAAAACTCGAGCCCTCGACAGGTTATTCTACTTTTTGATGGCTTGAAATTACGTTGTGCAAAAATATTGCTTAAGTTAGATGAGTAGGCATAGTGGTATTTTCGCATTTATGTTTTGATAGGTTTCAAAGTGGCAAAACCGAATAAGTATTTATGGGGTAATAAAACCGATAGCAAAATTGGCCATCGCACTAAATATTTATACGAACATGTATAGAGTGGAGTGATTTTCCTGAGAAAACGCCGATGTAGTAGTCATTCAAAGCGTACACGTTATATGAGTAAACAGTTTGTACATTTCACCGGCATGGCTTCCATTTGATATTGGATGGCAATTTATTTATCATACATATTGCGGTGGAGCAGGCACCGAATCTCGCAACGCGTCTTTCTTCGGGAACGAAATCAAGAATCGAATACGTGTGGGGAATTTCTGGTGAGTTGCCGGTGTCGTTCCATCGGATCGTACCCATTAGTATTTAGAACATGATATAAAATCTGATTCTTTGTTCTCTTTGTGTAACTGTAATTTAGGATAAGCCGATGTAACGATACGATGGTCTCGGTTTTTTTACTTTGGTATATTTTACACAATTTCTGTGTATATATTTTTTACTTACCTGATCGCCTTACATGTACATTACATACTTATATGATCATACCGATTGTAAGTTCGTTTAACTGCACGTTACATCTCAGGGCAAATCTACGGTTCCCATAGGATGAATCACAATCAAAAGCTGGATTTTATGGGTTCATCTTTATTTATCCATCTATTTATTTAATAATTAATGCGTGCAGAGAGTACTTTCTACCCTTTTTAGGCATTTTGCGTGAACGACAGGACTAATAGTATTCGCAAACTTACAGTACCTATACCTGAAGAAGGAGTGCCGGAAGCAAAAACGTACATATAAGTATAACAAATACCTAAAATTAAATGAAATTATTGTGTCTAACAAATACATTCAATTGAATAGATCCATTGTTTACCTTCATATCTAACGTATATTTAAAAAGACAAAGAATATATAAAAATCTGACTAAATATATAACGATTTATAGTCAAATTTGGACCACTGAATGAATACTAGTAATAATATACGAGTACGTAAAAACGGTGAAAAATTTGATTCTTATTTATCAATATCGATGATATAGATTTAGTGAGTCTCAATAACAATATTCCAGTTTCAAGATTCAAAGAACGAGTAAACTGCATTAGACCTTGCGGAAACAAATTTACAATCGCGAACGAAACCGCAGGCGAAACTTGAAAGTAGAAATGAAATGCATAGAATGACAAAAACGTTTCAATCATAGAAAAAGTTTTTTCCTGGGAAACATTAAAGTTAAATGGAATATTAAATACGACATACGTATAGCTAGGCAGGCGGTCCATCGTTCAATCTATTAATATGAAACGTTCGTCGGGGACGGCGGTACGGGTTTTATCAGCGCGCGGCTGCCTCCACAATAACTCGTCCAATTCCCACTGCAACATCGATAATATGGTCTCATTTGGAACGATGCAAATGTCTTGGAGCCGGCCACGCTCTGTCGCTCGTGATATTGCGCCTCCGTTTCTACCCCCTTTCGATTTCTCCTCGCACTCGCAATTCTCTCCTCACCTCTGTTATCTTCGTTTTTAATCGCCGTCTCGAGAATTTATTAAAAATCATGCTCCATTTTTAATCGGAACGATTTCGCTTTCCTTTTCGTGTTTTGTTTACGACGGACATTTCAGTCGATATAAAACGTTAATGTAAAGTTTACAACTTTACTGTTTCACTCTTTTATTCCTCTAAGTTAATGAATATCCTTGTAACCACGAATTTATGGTGCGTTATTAGGCTAGTATAGGTTTGAAGTCTGCCAAGCTGCATTTGCCCTTTACTATTGTAATATTCTGAGAAGAGAGCCTTATGTAACAGAGTAACGATAATATTAATTAAAATACGATAGCACATGGAATCCTCGACCGCTATCATTTTCTAAGTTAGCGAGTAAAACGTCGTTGGAGTTGTAAAAACTTCATTCTACATTTCTAAGTAGAAGTTGTGGGTTTAAGTTGAAATTTATACGGTGCGAGTATCCGCGGTGTTAAGCAAGAACATGTAAGTTCGCGTCGCATACATCACGCAGGACGTGGCATATCGCGGCGACATGCGACTGCATATGCAACCACAGGCACGCCGTCTTGCTTACTTCCTCACATCTACAACACATTATAATGCGAAGTAAATAGACTGCGATGTTGCATATACATTCGGTCGCTTTGAGTCCTATTTATTCACCAAATACTTGGCTATCGCAGTGAATCGCAATATCACTGTATTGCGTTCTTGTACGTGGTATTCCAGTTATCTAACGTCTTACGTATGTTTATATAAATGTCTCTTCTATCGGATATTGGAAGTTCTCGATATCTATTAATATTTGAGTAGCATTGCTAATAGTTGTTAGTATCAGAGATATTTTGAATCTGTACGAACTCTTAACTGTTAACACGACAAATGTAAAATCATTAGGTTCAGATAACAGTAATTAAGTATAAAAAGAAATGTTTGTTACAACAAATCGCTACTAAGCGATATTATTTGAGCGATAACTATTTGATTGAATTAAAGTTCATACTGGTGATTGGTTGTTTATTATACCTACTGGTATTTCTGTACTTTACCTGACCATGAAGTATAAAGGATGTATTTGGGATTCTTCAAAGGGTTTCTTCTCAGCCTTATTCTTCAAAGCCTTAGCTTTCAGGGTAGCCAACATGCTGGTGCCTTTCGTGTTGCAAATGTTAGCGATTTTAGCCATTTACGTTATGACGTGTGCTATGGCATGTATGAAATCATGAAATTGGACAGCCCTAGCCTAGTAATCACATAATCTTGTAACGAAACTATGGTGTAATATGACATTAAAACGACTACGCCAGAGCAAAGTTTTAGTTCAGTCGTTAATAGTTAAATAGCTGCGGTCTAATAAAAAGCCATTACATTTCATTATTTCTAAGAGCGCGTGAGAGAAGTTTTTCTTACTTCCAGTGAGTTTAATTATATTCCTCGTTATGCTCGTTCTTAGCCGCATCATTACCGCGCTCCGTTAAGGAACCAATCAATCTATTGTGCATCGAGCAATCTCGTGTTATTCAACTAAGGTTGATAAGTATTAAGATGTTAAGTAATTTATTTTGGAAATGCAACTATTAACCTGTTTTTAGAACATGTACAACAATCCGTTGAATGAAATATAGCGATGTAATACTAATTAATAACACTAGAAGAATTAATAAAAGAATAGCCACCATACTTATGTATAAGTATAAGTTGTTGTATAGTTCTACTTTAACGTAGCAAAGGAGGGAGAGATCGGCGGGAATTTTTGCATTGAATAGTTTATGGACGGCGAGTAATGGAGGCTTTTAATCCCGTAATCATGTACGGTTCCTGTGGGATTCAAACTTAATCCAAATTTGTAAGGCGTAAGCGAATGTTAATCAAATTCCGTGTTTGATGTGTGAGTCTGTATTATTGTGTCAGAATAGAACAAATAGGAAGCCACTTTTATGTGCAAATCAATGGGCTGATATGTTTGAATGTTGATATGAATTTAAACTTTAAAGTATTTAATTTTAAATGATCAAAATTTGGATTTCCTTCCATTATTCCGTCTTGTACCGGGTATTGCATTGCTGTTTTATGAAATGCATAACACTAAAGGACATTGGCATAGAGCCTCTGTCGCCGGAATGGCCGGAACACGATCGCAGAAGGCGTTTTGGCGCACAGTTAGTAATAAAAACTTTTGTAATTACACTCATTTAGGGCAAGGAAACCGTTGACGCGGTGTCGTGCCAAAAATGCTATTATTTTAAAAGCAAGCTTGCTAACTTCTTTAAAACTGCGACTGAAAATTGTTACTTTTTATACATTTTATCGTAGAATTACAATAACTCAATGCCACCTCTTTTCTTTATTCGTGTTTATTGTGTAATGTTGTTGCGGGTAAGTACTAATATTAAAATACAGTTATGAATTATGCTTCAAGGATACTTTATTATTGGTTAGGTATATGAATTTATCAGATTTTTCGAAGTACATCTATGTACGAGTAGTTACAATGCGTGTTTTATATAATAAAAACAAATGGCTAAGTGCTGCAGCTATTTGCCAGGATTGCCCGCCCACACCTATTGTTATCTATGGTTACCGAAATGCTTCATATAGGTACTAAAGTTAATCAGTTTTGTGGACCTTAAACAATAAACTGGCTTATTTCAATAAATATAAAAATGATTTCGAATGTAATACATAGATAGATTCATATAATGCGAAAAATGGTCATTATTCGAAGCATTCCATTTTTTCTTTAGGGTTCTTCTAAGCCTTTATTCAACTTCCAAAACCTTCATGAATATACCCGAGCGGCGCTTGTATTTTATTGTACAAATAAGTTGAGAACACTTGTATTTGAGAGGCATTGTTACCTTTTTGTATACAGAAAATTACGTTTGATTTTTTGCGCTTTGCCTTGGTTCTAATTACACCAGTCGTAACCATTTTTTCTTTTGAAATTTAAATTACAAGAAAAATATTTAGTAAGTACCAATATAATATAATGCATTAAATTAATTGATTTGAGAACACAGAGGGAATAGGAGTGTTGACATTACTATGGTACGATGTATGAATACATAAGGAATAACTATACCTATTTTATTTCTTTCTGGCTAGAGGTAGATACACAAAATGTAGCATAAATTAAAGCTGTAATCTTTGTTCCATAACTGGTTTGTTAATAAAAAGTAGCAGGCAACGAAAAATAATGGCAACATTAATAACAATTTCTAAATAATTTGTTCCGTAAAATTATAATCCGCATCCGGACATAAGGGAGCCGTGTCAGGCGGTGACAAGCGACGACTTGGCGGGGCCGCTCGTAAAAACTTTCCTAATTATCCACATTTTGTAGCTAAGAACCACCACTCGTGCCATTATATTTTCTAGTTGACTCCGCGGATTTCATGTTAACTTAGTCACGTGATACCGCTCATGATTCACAATTATTGGCGTCTGTGGAATTTCTTGATTATTATAATACAAAAAAGATTACTGTTTTAATTTTGTTTTTATAGTCAGATTTATTAATCATAACTAAAGTACATGTTCCTTAGTTTCTACGGGTTAGTGAAGAGAATCTACTCGTACTTTGGTCGTAATATAATTCAATCTTCCAATACAATAAAGTACAATATCAGGCGATGGCAAATAATGGTTGTTCCAGTAATGTTTCTTGTAATTTACAAAATATTTTCAATTTTAAAACATTTGGTTTTTGGATGATTTTAAATAATTTTAATTATTCAAAAAGTCAAATGTTTTCAAATTGATAATTACTTTTAAAATACTTATGTGAGTCGAAATATCCTCTAGATTTATAATATTTTTTTCTGATTTTCAATATTTTTATCACAGGGTTCATAATATAGATAACTCGCCAGGACTACACGAATATACAGTAATTAAAATTGGGATTTTAATTGTCTCATTATAACTTTTAATTCAATTATAACATTATTTTCATAACAAAGTTAATTGCTCAGACAGTTAATGGATCTTGTGATGTAGAATCAACATTCACACCTTATGTTAGCAATTTTAATTGTTAATTATCCCGTTATAGCGTTATAAATGTGCTCGTAACACATCATATTATCCGTTACAAATACATTAATGCATTAATTAATTAAGCCTAAGTAATTATACAGTTCGAACTGTGTAACAAACTCGTATTATTAGATTGACTCCGGTATAATGACGGCAATCTCGTTCGAAAGGCATTCGTTTATAAACACGGTTACGGAGCTGTTAAGAGGAACATACTCTAACTGATTGCATCGTTCATTGAAGTCGTTCACCGAGCGAGCGTGCCTACAATTTATACCCAAATAAACCGTTACTCATATTACGGAGGGGAGATTTTAAAATGTCGTTTTTAAGATAAATTATGTGCAGTACCGATCGGATTGCACGGCCGCACATGAGTCACAACTAAATTAATGCCTTAAATGCAACTATTTTTATGGCATTGACCCCAAATCTCCGGATCGATTAAACACATTACCCCGCGATATCGTATTTCACTGCATTAATTTAACAGGGCGTCTGCTCGCTTAGTTAGAATTTCCAAACATATTGTAACACGTATAACTCACGGGAAACTTCACAAATAGATGTATTTATAACATTGTTGCGAACTCCACGCGATTAAGTAGGAAATATGACGAGGCTGGATGCTTCTCGGTCGACTAATAATTACAATAATTGCAAAAGTTTCCCACTACAGCCTTAACCGCAGTGCTTTACGGCCATTTGTTTATATTAATGCCGACCGCGTGAATAATTAAGTTTATGCTTGCTATTTTTCCGTTAAATGGTCAGAAGAAAAGATTTTAAAATCAAGTAAAGCTAAGCATCCAACACGTATACTATCAACGTAATAAATTAAACGGAGTCACGTAGTTACGTGTTGCTTTATTTTGTAATTTTCGAAACGTTTTGTCTTAAATAATTTTCAGTTCGGTAGTTCGAGGAAAGAAAACAAATCTTGAAAACGTCTGTTTTTCTTTAGAAAAAGAAAATATCAGTAACAGAACGATCTCTCTGAAAATAATGTACCGTATTATCCATGGAGTAAAGTGTGCCCGAAAGTTTGTGAGAAGAGCACAAACATGGCAAACTATATGGGAATATTCTTGTAACAAGACCCTCTGTTTAAACATCTCGTTGTAAGCGAAGTATTATTATTCATATATATAATATTTTAAACTTGTACAAATCGATAAATAAGTCAGTAGTCAGCTGTCCAGGCGATTTAGTGGATAAGTGGCGTAAAAAGATTGCTGGAACTAAAGTACGGTTTTTTGCAGTTCAGTAATTAATTTATTAGAGATGATTTATCAACGCAACCCCGGATGCAAGTGAAAGATATTTTAATTATACATTTTAAATGTAGGTACATACACTTAAACTTGTAATTTTAATTTGTATTTAAGTAATCACTGAGAAAATCAAATAATAGTTTATCCTTTATCTTCCTTATATTCTACATTATTAAATACATATTACGAAATATTACATTCCTTTTTTGTGTTAAGTAATAAAAACATGCATGTTTAAATGCTCGTTCGCAAATTTTCACATTTTATACAAAACGACTGCTAAGGGAGCAAGCGCGGGGGAGCGGGGGGGGGGGGCATTGATCATCAAAACTGCGAAAACAAAAACCGCAGAATTTGTTCCTTAATTAATCACTGAGAGATGATTAATCAACATGGCCGCGGGCGCATTTAAAACAGACTTTAATGATCCGTTTGTCGGATAGTATTCCTTCGGCACGTGCCGGGGCGGGTTTAAGCGGTTGTTTTACGATAATTTACGCCTTTGATGATTTTTTAGTGCAGCTTCGAAGCAATTACACGTTAAGAGCTTGTAACTTCTCACGCCGCAATTTCCGGAAAAATTAAACAGGCACTTGGGTTGGTATGAAATACAATTTATATTAATTATATTTAAAAGAAATCTTTATCATTTTACGCTATTACAAAGATCATTTTGCACATACGAGTATAACATTCAGGTATGTAAAAGAGTAATTTTCAGTCGTCTACATATATGTATTTTGTTTCTGCATGTAACAGTCCATAATATATGTAGGTATGTGTATATCTATAACATGTTGATTTATACATATTTACACAGGTACACTTCGATGATAAAGTCATTGTGATGTGTTAAACTTTTCAGTACTTTTCATGAAAAATTGGCACATTTACAACTCTTCCCAATACATCATCTTTATAGTGCACCCTATATCTGTTTTGTTACACACTTTAGAATACAAAAGTGCTTAAAGATTTTCTCCAACAGTTCTTTATATAAGTACATTTTTATGTAAGTAACACCGATCTCGATACAAGTTTTCACCGAGTTTCCAAGCCCAAGTGTAAGCTTCTTAGTTGCATGCAGGCACTGGATTTTTCTTTGTGAAATATCAAAGCTTTCATCGATAACTTGTCCGTTTTGTTGAATACACTACGAATAGGATATCAAGCGCTACAACTCATAAATAAATCTGAATGCACGATGAATATCTTTTGAAATCACAGGCGCACATATTGTAAGACTATACGAGTACATATAATTCTATTGTTTCTGTGTCAAATTTTGAAGTTTCTTTACGAGAAAAAATTTTTCTATTGATTCATTTGTTTAAAAAAAACCAACTGTTAAATTTTGATACAAATATCAGCTTTAGTAGGAAACTTACGAACGATCACCGAGAAGAATGGAACTGAAAGGTACCTGAAACAAACAAACAAAACAATACTTAGTGAACTATCAACGAAATGTGCAAGTAATACACAGGTACTGCATAACACCGTTCAAAGTTGAGTGATGAAAGAAAAACATGGGGGAGGGATTGCGCTTTTATTGAAACCAATCTCACCACTTGCCCCGACTGCTGTGCCCCGGGTTGAATGCACGTAATTGCTTCGTCATTCAGATGATCGCAGCTTTACCCGCTTGTCTTGTTGACTGTACTTGTAGGCACTCGTTTTGTACACGCGGCCTTAGGCCTCTGTTAATGTACAGGGCGATGCGAAAAGCGATGTGAATTGATCCCACGTAGGTGAAGGAATTTCAGCTTACATATATTTCCTTACAAATTGAAAGGGGGCTACATAATAATTTCTAAATATGTACTGCAACTAACCCTTAAATACATAGAACGTTCTCTAAAATCAAATTCCTTAGTGTCTATTCTAGTTGAATTAATGAGAGAATAAAAATTCTGTATGTCACATGTGACATAATTTGCTATTTACTACCGACAATCTGATCATTTTCTAAACAGTGCTACGCTTGGATCAAAACATAGCACCGTAATAGAATAGTATTATTTTAATGTATTGACACGTTGAGAGTTTATAATGAACGGGCAATCGGTATCAGTGACTGCTCTACCGCTCGTCGCTGCCACGTCAACTGAGGCCTTACCTTGTCTGACATGAACCATTGTCTAGGGAGTTTCGCCGCCGCTTTTATGACGGCAACAAGTTTCACCATTCGATGTGAACAAAACCCTTTTTTGTCATATTTTTTCTACGTCACAACGAAAACTCCACACAAAATAATGCCTAATTCCCATTGACTAGAAGCTTTTTCATACACGACAAATGGTTCCCAGACCGTTATTTGCATACAAAGCAGCACTCGAAAACCGAGTGGGTAATTATTCTAAAAATATTTCCTCATGTTTTAGTGATGAAAGAAACAAAAAATTGAAACTGGTGAAAATTTTTAATATCTTAATTAACTGGTGACGTTGCGCCGAATTTCTTATTTTGATGAGGATCTCGACACCTACTTTGTTCGTTAAGGAATTTCATTTAGGCGATTCGATTATTCTTTGATGTTTGCAACATTTATTACCGCTACATACAAGGACGGTGGTACAATTTTCCCACGCACGTCGGGCTTTATCATAAATATGATTTATAAAAGCTCTCCTTTACAAACATAAATTTCGAAGCAAAGAAATCGGATTAGGTCTTCATAACTTTAGCATTACATAAAATACTTACCCGTTTCACAATATTAAAACATAAATTATGAACACCAGCATAGTGTGCCTACAATTTCTGATAAGGCGAGAAAAACTTTGAATTTACAGAATTATGTTTATGAACTCGTGCAAACGTTCATTCATACATTTTTAATTCTCAGAGAAGATATCTAGAAACGTTTTATAAAACACTTAATGAGACTTCTAATATAATTAGTTGTTCACGCAAATATTTTCTTTATACAGTAATTTTACTATAGAACTGTAATTAAAATAAACGTTTGTGAACGCGTAGGCTATCAATGCCAATAGCCTCGAGTTGGTCCCCATAAATACCATTAAGTGCACATCGGAATGTAGTAACATTTAATCGGAAAGGGTCCACAGTCCTTCCGCCTTATTTTCATTTTCATTTGGAAAATCGCAAGAAAGTGAACGCTGAGGGGGAAAAAAGACAAAATGAAAGGAGAGTCTGTGTTTTAATGGGTTAATTAGCCGACGATCCACCGGTTGGAGTTTTAATTAAAATGAAAAATTTTCGTGACTAGACTGAGAATTAATTGCCTTCCATGGAACTATTCAGGTGAGAAGAGGGTAAATACACCGGCTACCAACCGCTGGCGGACGTTATTTTAATAACTATCCGTGGGATAATCTAGTGAACAATTCATTTAATTTTCGCAAGCTCACTCGAAATAACGCGGGTGTAACATATTAATGAGATTATGGGACCGTATCACGCTGTAGCGGTAAGAGCCCCTCAGGAACACGAGCTCAATTTTACAACGAATGCCGTTGCTAAAATGGTATTTTAGTACAATTAATTTACACTATGAATAGAGAATATGCTTACATTTTTTTCTGGTTATTTGTAATTTATATATATTTATTAGCACGAAATGAATGCCATTACTTTTATTGTACTAATGTGTCAAAATCAACATCTTCATTGAAATTAAGTAAAAATTGCTTATTATTGTTTTTAGTTGCAGAATCTGTCGTAAACTTCTAATAGGACTATAGTAGGTACTGGGACTGTTAGTACATATAAATTAGCTAAGTTAGCAATAGTTATTAAATTATATAGGATTCACAGGACTACAGGAATAATATCTCTTACTAATATTAGTCCAGTTAGTATCCCAAACGTTACTATGAGTCCAGTCTGGTCCAGAAAGTTTCCTATTAGTTGGTATATATGTATACACACTATTAATTAGAGGTCGTGGCTCTTAGAGGACTGAGATGATGGCCTCTAACTATATACGAGAACCGGCATCGTTAACACCGAAATACAAATTGTTTTAATAACAATTGCCTCACGGTAGTAACGGGTACCTCGACAGGCGAGCCATGTAAACATGTTCTATTACGTAGTAAAGTTTTCTTTGCTAAATTATCTACCTTCCTCTACCAAATTATTTCGTTCCAACACTTATTACGATCCATTGGTCCGAACGGCTCGGTTCCTGGAGCTGATTTATGAAGTTGTAGAATTAGAAAATGAGAAGAAAGGCACCCGATGTTCGGTTATCGCTAGTGAGGATACCAAGATCCTAATTGAATTATACGAGTTACTATGATTGTTATTCGTTTTACAATTAACCACTAATATCGTTGGCATTAGCAATTAGTAGTGATAAGTGAGTGTAATTAGTAGTGAAACGAGTAGGTCAGTGGTTTAGATTTGAGCCTGCCATTCCGGGTGTTTGCGGTTCAAATCCTGCCAATATAATATTGCTCCGTTAAGGTGAAAGAAGCTATTGTTAGCCAATCTGGCCACTGTAAAGTTCACCATAACGTACTTGGCCAGAGTGTAAAGAACACTTGGACATTATTGATAATAAATAGGAAGCGCGTATCTAACAATCGAATTAAAATTAAAAGAATCTTGTGTCTTAATATTTTTCCGTACTAAATTCAGAATCTAACAAATATATAAATAGTAGCAGAATGCCTGCTTGGCGGGAGAAATAACGGTACTATTGTGCTTTCGTTATACTTAACCGTTATACTTGAAGACTTTCATATTTTCATCAATCTTATAAAGTAATACAACGCTTTATAATATAACGTCCGAATAATTTCTGATATGTCAAACTTACTGTGGCAGTCATTTGTTACAACTTGGCATAACATTGTAACGGCGTGCCTCGATAAATCTTGTAGCGATTTAAAAATAAATATCTAATGTATATTCATCTGAAGCATAAATAAAGCTCGTTGCACACAAAATTCAGCCACGGACATAAATCGTGGCCAGTCGTCTTACCTACGTTAACAAATTGCATTCTTAAGTCGATATAAACTATGCAAATTTCGAATTTAAATTACAAACAGTGGGCGCATCAAGGGAGAAACGGTCGCGTGTCACGTGTCGTGTAGTGCTTTAAAAATAGTGTTGTTCAGAATGTTAAAGAGAAGTACAAAAAGAACAAATTTTGTTCTGTACTTGGCATTGTAATGCAAATTTTAAATGATCAACGAGTATACAATGTATGTTAACTGTATTAATCTGATCAAACATTCATTACTTAACGATTTTCCAATATGTTTGAATTGGACGATTACTTGAAACATGAAGTAAAGTTCTCATATTTTTTATATTATCGCATGTCGTTCTATAAAGAATTTTTAACGTATTCAATTATTCTCTTTTAACTTCGTAGAGAATGTAGTAGGTATTTAATACGTGCAACGGAAAACTGAAGATCATGGATTCAAATGTACGTTACTCGAGTATATTATCAGCTGTCTGATTGCCACAATACAGGCTTTGCGTAATTTGGAAAATTGTGTAAATATTTATTATGTTATCTGCATATTTATTTATTATTTACTGTTAACCTAAACTGGGTTACAAATGGCGTACTTAATACCTCGAGCCATAGGTACTCTCCCAATCAACACAGATTATATGTATTTTTTAACTGCATTCTAGCGCGTAAAATGCAATCATTAAAGCACCGCTTACTGTAAAAGTGGCTAACGATTTAACACGATAGTTTATAAGCCACCTGAAAAGTTTTAAGCCTTAAGTTTACTGCGTAAGATTTTAACTCATTAGCTAGCACGGAACGTAGTGCCGTGGTGGTTATGGCACTATTTAATTCTTGTATGTAAGGGCAGTTTTATTGTTGTATTGCAGTGTGTTTTGTAAGTTGGAAATAAGTCGACTAACGGTTTGAATACTCGCTTAGATAACCGTTATAATGTTTGTGATATTGTTTACAATCTATAAATTATACACATGCTGAAGTAGGTTCTCCTGAGAATCATTTAGAACAAACGTGTACTTATAAACAACAACGCAAAATATATGTTATATCCTTTGTTCATTTAACGCGGTTCGCAACAACAAAACTCAATGTTTTGGAAACGAATGATATTACAATATTGCAGAAACATCGTAGTAGGCAGTGTTTTTGTTTAGCGGAGATAATATATTAAATGCGGTCATGTTGGTCGCCGCTGGACTAAAGAGGCCGGGACGTCCGGCGTACGCTGTCGTGTGTTAAACTAATTGGTTTCATTTACGTTTCGCGCGACAACCTGCAAAGCTGCGACAGGAATCAGGTCACGACACTGACTTGCGGCTGGATTATGATAATAAAACATTTGTGAGCAATGTATTGTAATGCTGTGAAACGAATCTGTTTCTATTAATAAATGTAACGTATTATAAACGTTTTCAATCAAAGTAACAAAGTAAAAGATAGAGAATTTTCTTATAATAGACTCAAAACGTTAAAGTTTAAAACGAAAAGCCTTACGAAAAACGCAGAAAGTCTTGTTACTAACAACGAGAGTAATAAAGGGCGCAGCGCAAGCGTGGTCCAAACTTTACGCCACAAATACGTATCAGTGTGTTCGCAGCGTTGTTTTGGAAGCATTAACTAACTTGAGAGGACGCCAAAAACGGTAGCATTTTAACGTTTCGTAGTTTTCGTACAACGCGGTCGCAGTATTGCCGGTTCGTACCTACTTACAATTTGCAAGACTGTGCTAGTCTTTTTTGAGGACTTTACATCATGAATGTACCGTGAAATTTATTCGTTTGGCAAAGGCAGAATACAGTTCTGCAAAATTTGCTTAATGAATAAGTATCTGGAAAGGAATTGTACTATTAAAATTCGCTTAATAAACAATTTTAATACAGACCACCATAACAGCACGGGATAACAGTTAGTAGATTCCGTATGTAAATTAAAGAAGTCTTGCGCCATGTGTGATTATTTTATTTTATTTTTAATTTATTTTATTTCTTCATGTGAAAGTGCATAAAATATTTCAATGCCCTAATAAAACCACAGCTGATAAAATAAATATGGAATCAAATCCTCAAATTGTACACGGTCAGCGTAGGACAACAATAGCGCAGACAAATATCAAAAATTTATAATTCAATTTTCAATTCAATCCCGATGCAAGAGCAAAATCAATGTCGCCAAGTATAATATGGAGGAATGTATAGTACGGTTCGCAACATTAGTTCGATGGTGATCTTGTTTGCTTTTATCCTTATAGAAAATTTTGTGCAGCCCAGTGAATGCAACGACGGGCCTTCCAATATCATGCGGATTAGCCGCAGCGAAACGTTGTAAAATTTCGGCCGTACGCGTTGAATGTGGACTCAGCGGGGAGGAAATAGTGTTCACATTTGAATAAATTGCCAAAGAATTTATATTTTACCTAAATATTGGTAACAGATTGGCGCGGCTCTACGCGCGAGATAAGAGTACAACTTGTATATTGAATGGATTACAGTGCTGTGGTCTGCTTTGTGCTCTCACGCGGGGCAGCATTAATGTTATTATGCTAGTGTTTCGCATTGTTGTGTTCTTCTGCGCTGTTTATTTGACAATGCTTTAGGTTCTTTGGAATGGAGACAAATATTTTTCCACACAACATTTCGCTTCTAACATTAGCGCCGAAGTTATTCGTTGCGAGCTTTGCTTTTGTCGTGTTCGTAAAATGTGTTTTAACGAGTCTCTTGTTTGCATTATTGTGCTTAAATTAGAGGACTTACTGGGTAAGAGCGCGGATAATCATATGTGGTTTAACTTATAAAATCTTATAAGTTATACCTACTAGTCATGTACTATAACTATTTATTAAATAGATACATGTTATTTTATGTCTTTCCGTTTTTCAACTTAAAAGAAAAGGCTATTAATAAGTAGTATTGAACTAGAACGTACCTGACAAAACGACGATACAGTATAAATGTGCACGTGCAATGTATAAAAACCAGTGCGAGGATATCGATATTAGAGGACAGCGAACTGGTCTAAATTTCACTGTTTGCCGCCATATTGGAACGTTGTGTGCATGAGCCGGCTTAAGCCGCGTGCACACTCACTCCTCTATTCACTGCACCTACTTTAAGGAAGTTTAAAATGTATGCACTTTTATACGTTTTAATATAGACGTTTTAAATTTAAAAAGTTAATCTACTGCGGTCCAGTATGAACGGCATGTTATAATAAAACGTGGTCGTAAGTTGGGTGCAGCAAAATTGTGTTTGTTTAGCAAGTAATTTGATAAGTTGTCCCTATAGCAATAAACAATAAACGATTTAATAAAAATGAAGATGCGGTACACGACTCTCTTCTCATAATAAGCAGAGTTAAGCCCACAGTCTATCATACTGGTTCGGTGCGAGTTCGCAACAACTAATATCCTAGAAATAGCCACGCCCCTGCAGGGCACATGTGTAACATGTTACATGCAAATAAAAAAAAAAATAGAAAACTGTATGGGGAACTCTAATGCATGCGGGTTTTCTTTACCATGTTTTCCTTCACCACTATAGCGAGTGATATTGAAATCTTTAGTTATAAAACGCACGAATTTTGCAAACTCCGCGGTGCGTGCCATGTTCGGAGCAACGTCTAACAGAGTAGGACTTTGAAAATCAAACCAGCCTATCACGGGTTTGCTTTACATTTAACGTTGCAACTTTATATATAATGCGTACAACGGTTTATGTTTTAAAGTCGTATTACTGACTGGCCTCGTGCTCGTGTGGTTAGAGACCTTGACTGCAAAACCGGAGGTCGTGGATTCGATTCCCACCCAGGACAAACATCTGTGTGATGAGCACATTTGTTTGTTCTGAGTCTGGGCGTAATAAAAATATCTACATATATAAGTACTATATTGTATATTTGTCAGCTGTCCGGTCACCATAACACAGGCTTTAAATTGCCTAATTTGGGGTCGGCTAGCCGTATGTAGAATTGTCCCCAGTTACTTATTTATTTATTTATTTACTAAACACTGTTGCAGTGAACGCACCTTTAGCCGAGCCAGCTTGACAGCGATGTAATGGATTGTTTACCTCCACGCGGACGTCCGCCGTCGATCAGCGACGCCGGCCTAATTACATGTAAATAAATACAGGGATCATAGGCTGGTTTGATCCGACTCGGTCAACTCTCTTGGCCGATAGAACAGGCCCAACCTCTGCTATCTCTGAGGTTTTTGCACGCAATCGCTACTCTCAAACCGCGTTTATCTTTAAATAGACTAAGTATGAATATTAAGTAATCATTATATTCTGTCCCAAAAAAAACTATCACATCGAATACACTTAATTAGTCAGTTAGCTAGGAAGAAATGAATTCAAAAGATTAGCGCCCAGATGCAGTTTAATATGAAATCCATCCAAAAACTATTATTGTTACCACATTTTGAATAGGTATAATAATCTAGTCCTCATAAGTGACGAATACAGCTACGCGGCTATTATATGTATATACGGAAAATGAGTTAGTTTTGCGATTACATAAATGTAAGATTATTAACAGGCCACGGTGTTTAAATGTCCAGTCCTAATTTCATGTAAATAAATACGGGGTCATGATCTGTTCGGCTCCCGGCCGGCAGCAGGCTGACCCTTGATAGATCGACGAGGATTATCGGGATGAATTTCTGAGTAGTAGGTATGTTATGGCGATTCTTCGCTGATCTCGTCTAATTCCAGTATAATTTGTTTTGTGTAAAAAAATACTGTAGCTTATTTAATATCATGGCGTATGAATCTAGGAATCTAGCATAGTTTTTTAAAAACATGAGTAACATGTAATAAAATTTGGTAGCGGGTAACTGAAATGCTGTCACAATAGAATGTGTAGAATGGTATACGCATGTTGAACAGGGTAACCTATTGGAAGAGTTCGGTGGAATCGGTGACTACCTACTACTGATAAATTTTCACGTATGGCTCTGTAGAATTCTGGTTATCTACAATATCCATCCATGTCGTAGGCGTTCTACGCTATATAAAGTATGGAATAGCAGTGATGTATTATTTGTATAGTAGTTAAAAGCATAGAAATTTAAAAAAGTAGATGAATTCATTATAATATAACCTCTAAAGGCCAAACAACATATTAGACAAAATATGCCAAGAGGAAATTATTATCCTCCTAGAAATCTTATTTACGTACTTCCAAAATTAGATCTCGAAAAGGAAAACATTTTTTAACTAAAGTCGCCGGCAGCACCTCGAGTAATTTGCACATAAATGAAAAATACAAAGTGAAATTTCCTGAAACAAAAAATGGAGGGAAATGGAACTGTGCAATAGTGACAATCCCCGACTTTGCACCTAAATTGGTTATTTTGTACTGTTTTTCGTTATTATTACACCGAAAATACTCAAATTACGATTTCAGAGGTTTCCGTAATATCAGACTTTGATTACTGATGAGTTGCTACTCTTGAGGACGAAAGTGAAGGGACGCCTCTTATAGACACGTTGTGTGGGCGCGTCATCTGCAACCTACAACCATGAAACTGACACAGAAATCGTTGCAATAGCAACTGCTTAAGGGTAGAAACAGTTGTAACAGCGATAGTTCTCCTAGCGAACCATACCTATACATGTTTTACCACTTACCAAACTACTATTAACCGCTAATCTATCCCGCGTGTGCTCATTCTCAATTTGAAACAGTGCAGCATGACAGCTAACTTTACCTGTAAGCGCTGTCATTGTTGCCACCAATGGAGTAGTGACATTAGCGTCAAAACTATTCGTTGTCTGAAACGTAACACGAACGGAGTCCTACTGGAGCTAATAAGAAAGGAAATATTATAAGATTTGAACATATTTTGCCTAATATCCTAGAACAAATAGTTTGATACTTTATTTCAAATTGCTATATCGTCACTGCTTATCCTGTTTGTTGTAATAATATCACAATTAAGAATACCTATACAAGTTAAGGTAAGGTCGCATTATTAGTTCTGTTTCAATGTATGGAGGTGGCAAGCGAAGTAGTTCAATTGAGCATGAAAGTTTGATACATTTCTGTTATAAAAAGTAGTTTCAAGCAGCTATTTTTAAATATGAGCGTGCAATTGGAATTTTAGTTTTCGGTTACATAAACAACGCTGGAAAATTCAGACGCCCGATGCAAAATGATCGAGGCGGGCGACGTTCTGTCTGCGCGGTATTTTGATAAACGAGAATTTTCCTTGCCTGTTAATTCGATTTTACTTAACTTGTTTACTTTATTACCTTTAAAGTTTGTACTTTTGTTGCCGCTAGCTATTTACAATTCGACCGTAATTTAATATCACATTTTTCGAGTATAGGCTCGGTCCTTTAGAGCAATGTTTCTGAGATATTTATTTAAATAAGTAAATGAATATTGTGTGTGTAATAATTTGATTTTGCCATATTCGATACTTAAATAGTCAGTTGGTAACAACAAAGAACTGGTATTTTCGTTCAATTTTCTAAAAATCAATCTCCTTGCCCCATATCTTCACAATATTGCCTGCAAATTATGCACGTAGCTGTCAAATTAGGCGCTCGGCATCGATGCAGTATCTCATATTGCACGTGAGCGTAACGAGGAAACTGCAGGTAACGAAATTTATGATACAGTGGCTCACGAGATTATACCTATTACCTAAAGAATAGCTGACACAGCTTTAAACATTAACATTTTATTCTACATTTTAACATGATCATAGATATACTTCCGAAAGCTACTAAGTCAAGCCATAACGAAGCGAAACGTATCGTGGGTAACAAACAGTGTTCAATGTCAGCTCTAAAATTAAAACATATTTTTTATCATTTACTGCTAAATGATAAAAAAATATGTTTTATGATAATGTAAGAATGAAGATTTTGTAAATGTAGACGAGATTAATGCTTTGTGCATCTATCGTGAAAAACCAGTACAGTTAACTTATTACTGTAAAACTGTAAATAGCGATTTAACTGTTATTTCGTGGAGAATACCGATGTTATTGCTACATCGCAACGCGAGATGTATTCTCGGAATTCCACCCAACTCAGTGGAATACAATAGTCGTAGATTGAATATACGTACATTCATAGCTATAATCCAATATATTAGCGTCTTGTTATTCAGTTTGGGAACAATTCGCGTCGAACACAATTTCCTAATCGTTTTGTGAACTCCAGTAGTGTGCGAGGTTTCCACTTATGCTTATTAAATTTTCCGCAGAGACAAGAAAATGTAAAGCTGCTTTTCACAGAGGACATGCAACAAGACTCGGCCGCGGCACATTGGCCCGGCGCAAAATATTGTGCAGGCGGGGTAAACGCGCTCTAACTTCCAATACAGTATAAATTGCACTTTGAAAATGTCCTCTACTTCACCCGCTTCGTACACAATTCACGGCTTTAACGCCAAACACGAAAGCGCGTTTTGCTGAAGCTGTTCTGACATGGAGCAGAAGCATAATACCGGTAATGTGGTGTCGCCTTTCTGTGGCGAGATAAGGGTACGCGACATTGACTATTCAAAGGGTTGCGGTCTTCAAAATTTGCGCTCAATAAGTTCAAAATGCCTACGCTCCACCTATGAGATAGAGCGCAATTTGCCTTGAGTGTGACAACCGTAACACAATGCTGTTTGTGCTACACTCTATTTCGTGTTTTAGTCATGAGTCATTTGACTTCGATGAGTGCATTTGCCAGCTTTGTTGGCATAATTGTGTACACACGGGGGAAGAGCAATGCGACAACATAACATTAAATTGAATGTTATTGTTTTAAGAAAATAGTCAAATATAAACTGATTTTAACAATTCTATTCAATATATGTATGTACATATTTTTGTTCCACATTTACTCCATATTCAAAATTTTAAACAAAATATGTATGCGGGTTCAATATAAAAATTGAATACTTACACGTTAAGCAATTAAATCCTTTTGGATTAAAAATTTAAAAAATAACTGAATCAAAAACATGTTTTTGGGCTTTTGTTTTTTTAAGCTTTTTAAATTAATGAAAAAAAAAAATTTGACATGCGTAAAAGAAACGTTTATATATGTAAAGGTGGAGTAATGAATAAATAGAACGATGTACATATATTAAATTAAACATTACGACACTACTGAATTC
>DWGJ01000752.1:0-25704 GCA_018246895.1 Aspitha aspitha aspitha | reverse complement strand
TTTACGTTTTATTGAAAGCGTGGGAAAAAATTGTAGTGAGAGTTCTAGACCAATGTATGGGAAGGCGGCGGCGGCGGCGGCGGCGGGTGCTCCGCTGACGGTTCGAGGGTGCTCCGCCGCGTGGTGAAGGTGGGGCAGTATGGGCCCAGCGCAATGTATGGCGGGGCGGGGTGCTGCTGCTCCGATGAGGGATCGAGGGTGCTCCGATGAGGGATCGAGGGTGCTCCATCGCGTGTGTGTGTGGGGTAATATGGGCCCCCGCCCCGCATGATGTTTGAATAACCGAGTCCCACGCCGGCCCCGCGCCGCCCCGCGCCGCCTCGCCGGCCGGCCGCTTTGACCTCGAGTTGACCCCTCGTTGGTATGGAGATAGTATGGTGATGGTGTTCAAATTACGCTGGCTGGTCGTAGTGACCCCTCGTTGGTATGGAGATAGTATGGTGATGGTGTTCAAATTACGCTGGCTGGTCGTAGAGTAGCTATATATTGAGAGTTCTAGACCACTTCCGTTCCAGCGTAAATTGACCCCTCGTTGGTATGGAGATAGTATGGTGATGGTGTTCAAATTACGCTGGCTGGTCGTCGGTTTGTTTACGTTTTATTGAAAGCGTGGGAAAAAATTGTAGTGAGAGTTCTAGACCAATGTATGGGAAGGCGGCGGCGGCGGGGGTGCTCCGCTGACGGTTCGAGGGTGCTCCGCGGAGAGTTCTAGACCAATGTATGGCGGGGCGGGGGTGCTCCGATGAGGGATCGAGGGTGCTCCGCTGGGGTAATATGGGCCCCCGCCGCCGCATGATGTTTGAATAACCGAGTCCCACGCCGGCCCCGCGCCCCCCCGCGCCGCCTCGCCGGCCGGCCGCTTTGACTTGAGTATAAACAGTTTGTTATCTAATGTTGTGGTGTGGGAAGTGGGTTATGAATAAAAAAAAAACGTTGGTATTTATTATTGTTGTATTTTATAATGGCCCCAGGCGAAGGTGTCGATACAGTTTGTGGTTTTTATTATGTAGCGCTTGTCATCATTGGCCGATAGGATTTTTTTCCTTTTAATTTGAGTATAAACAGTGTGTTTATCACTTGTGAAGGTGCACATATTGTCATAGTACACTTTTTCCTTATCTAAACACTTTTTATAGTCTGAAAATAGCAATTTCCGTACAATGGGAGCGGAAGTACCTTTATTTTTTTTTATCGATGAATCGATGTTAGTGTCGTTTTGGAGGATGTATGCGTACATTTTCGAGCGTAAACCGACAAATTCTTTGATTATTTGACCGCAACATTCGTCTTTCATTAGGCCCACAATCTTTTTATTCAAGAGGGGTAAATTGTATTTGTTGTTGATTGTATAGTCGGAAGTGTCAAATCTTATGTGTATATCGGGTTTAATGTCCTCATAGAAGTTGTCGGTTTTAATTTCGTATATGAACGAGTCTGTGTCGGTGTATAGCAACTGCACGTTGTGATTATATTTAGGTAACATGTATGAGTAATGGAAATCGTACATGGTGTATTTTGATAGTTCTAAGACACAGAATCCCACGTAGATTGGTTTATTGTAGAATAATTTGGTTTTATGCATTTGAACGGCGATAAAATTATCGGAAAATATTTTGCAACTGTGAAAATTGGGCATGGCTACGAGTCTTGCAACACCATACTTGGATTTTGTTTTAGTTATTTTATCGTTCCAATCATTACAAAGTTTCACATCGACTCTCTTACCGACGTTTTCTATTGTTTTTCCGAAGATTGAGTTGTTCATGAGTTTAAAAAAGTCCTTTTCAAAGGAATTGGTGGCAGCTTGTCTTTTCAGTGTGTTCAGGTCAATGTAACTTTTGAGCCAAGGGGATTGATTGAAGGAGAGAATTCTATGTATTTTTTTACATATCAATCCGTTTTGTATGCACTGTTTCAAGTTCATGTAGTGGATAGTGTAGTGTTTTTTATCGTTTAGAGTGAGTAAAAGTTTTTTATTTTTAGCGTGTGGTGGGGCTTTTGTTTCGGCGCAGAATGGATAGTCATTGTGTGAATCGTGTAAACTGTGTGGATACTCCAAGTCTACCTCTAAAATGTAGCCCACTTGCGAGTCGGGTTCTTGTGTGAGAATACAGAATGAATCAATGTGCGATTGTGATAGCCATTGAAAGTTATTTAGGGGCAAGTATTGGCTCATAGCATGACCGTAGAGATTATTAACATCTAGATAAACAATGTAGGTGCTGTCGCGCTCGGGTTGAAATGTTTCCTTGCAAAACTTATTATTCGCTTTGGCGTACCTTTTCGATACTTGACTGATACCACCTCTGATGCCACTCTTTATGAACTGTATCATCTCATAATCTACAAGCAGTTCCATTTGAACTTTTGTATGTTTCAACATGGCGTCCCACGATAGGGAGGGAGCTGTGAGATATCTGCAAGGATCTAATTTATAGGAAGCTAAACACACGCTACGGAAATTTTCGAATATTTCCGCCAATAAGAGAACATCAGTTTTCAAATATAAATCCGAGTATTCACCGAGGGTGGTCACGTTGAATTTTTTCCACACGTTTTGAGCATGAATATAATCACTGTCGGATATGTGAGATTCGGTCAATTGACTGTAAAACATTTCTTTATCTGGTAAATGGGTATTGTTCAATTTATCCCAAGAATTCACGTATTCATAGGGGAAAACACCTTTTCGCGATAACAATGCAATTTCATCGGTATTCGAAAAGAATCGTGGCAGTATTTTGTATTGATCGTTAGAGAGATTTTGTGCAAGTTTAGTTAAACTCGTCGACATAAACTTGAACGAGTCTATGAAACGAAGGTTAATATTTTGTTCACCTTTTAGGATTTTAGTGAATGATATGTATTTTTCTTTATTTTGAGGTATACATTCTATTTTACCGCCATCCTTGGCCAACTCTTTAATGAATAAATGACTATCGTAACCGCTTAGATTGTGGAAAAGTATTGGTATGTAACGGGGTAAGGTGTAATTTAGATTGCAAGATTTGTGTGCTACACCGCGAATTTCTCCAGTCAGATAACAGTGATCGATGACTTTTACATCTGTTGGTGAAAAGGGATCTTCGCAAATGTGACAAAAATCACTCGCTCGCATGATGTCTATGGTGGTCGGCGGGTCGACGGTTTGTTTTTGTTGGGGGGATAAGTGTTTGAAGATTTCGAGCGCATCGTTTTGTAAATAATTAACAAATTTATCCACACAGTCTTTACCGCGATATGTTACAAACTTACACAGCGATTCGTTGTGGTTGCAATGTATGTAGTAGGCGAAACTGCATGGAATGTGTTTGTGTGTGTGTTGATTCTCTCGTACTCGTAGAGGTTGTAAAATCGACTCGAAATCGGCATAAATGACAAATGGTACGCTCAATTTACAATGATAGTTGGTAAACTTTAAATACTTTTCCTCGTCCGTTGGTAATTGTATCATTTTTTTCTCACACCCCATCCTAATGTGTAGTTGATGTTTGTGTTCACTTGCGAACGAGTGTAAGCATTTGTCACAGAAAAAAACTTGACCATTGTGTTTATTAATCTGTGAGCTAATTAGACGAGACAAGTTTTTTATCCATGTGTAGTGAGCTTTACCACTCTGTTCATGGTATAACAAATTAACGTGTTGTTTACCTGTTTTCGATGATATGTACAATGGTTTGATGATTTGTTTGGACTCTATGCCATAGACGTTAACACTAATATTGTTTAAAGTTTCAAATCGCTTAATGTCCTTAATAGTCACTGGTTGCGGGATGCCGGCGGTCTTCACCACAGATTCAAAGTGTGGATACGATGTCATCCGATCTGAATGTTTGTCAACAGGATACAATGCTGATACAACAGCCCAAAAAAAACAGTTGTTATCACTGTTTTTCACATTGACACAAGCACGTTTCACTTTTATCCAGTGCGGTAGTGGTATGTATGATGAGCCTCCGCGCAATGGTGTGTACTTGTTGATATTAATGTCTAAGAACTCGATTTTCTCCAAAGCCCATCCGCTATCGCGTTCTTGAAATTCCTCCAATTTACACAGTATGATGGAGACCGTGTTGTCGAAAAACTCTTTTAAATTCGACGATTGGTACAGACATACATTTTTCGTGTTGAATGACTTTAAGTCGCGAATTACTTCATCCTGCACGGTGGTAATAACAAAAGTGCAAAAAAATTCAAAGTTCACTTTGACTGCTTCATGAATCTCCAGCTCGGTTTGAAGCACTTTAATCACCTTCGATTGCACTTTGTCAAAATACTTTTTTAAATGAACATGTCGACATCCGTTGACGCGGTATGTGATGATTCGACAATTGAACACCGATTCGACCACATAAATGAAATAATCTCCATAATCTTGATTGCACAAACGTATGTGTCGTTTTGATCTTGAATGTGCCACTAGTTGATTGGACGCAACACTTACTCCACAGAACGGACAATCGTACATTTTTTCTTTTTTTACTAATAATAAAACAAACTTGAAAAAAACAAAGGTTGTGGTCGGCACGAATAGGCGTGCATGTCCAACAACTCGATGTGGTTAGTAAATGAAACAAAAACTTTTCAGTATTATATATATTGGATGTAACTTAATGTATATGTGCGACAAGGTTTTTACAAGTACAATTATACAATATTATCTTTATCTATCCAACTCTTATCTTTCATGCCAAGCCATTTTACGTACACTTTATTCCCTTTACGTTTCAACACTTTTTCCACTAGATAAATATCGTGATATTTGACTTTTTGCAACTCTTCCTCGTAGAAACACCCCAAGATGGGTTCACTGGCGGCATCTTGAAGTAGGTACGTTGGTGGATTGGTGTTTTGAACTTTTGTTATTTGAAAAATTTCTGTGCTCCAATTGCCCGTGTAGCCTTTGGCAAAAGTTGATTTATGTTTACTGATACGCACATATTGTCCAACGTGTAATTTAGCCGGTACTTTTAGCTTAATATGATTGTACGATGCGGTGAGTAGTTTATCGGTGTGGGTGGGCTTTACACTCGACGGTGTCATACCAATAGTACGGTGTACTCTGTTATTATATTTTTTCATTATTTCCGGTAGATGTTTGATCCAATTATAATTTCCGTTTAGGCTGAACAGTTGCCATAACCAATGTTTTAAGGTTCTAATTAGTCGTTCCGCTATAGATGCTTTCTTCGTGCTAAATGTAGAGTAGTGGTTAATGCCATGCTGTTTCATGAGATTTTTAAATGCGGTGTTATAAAATTCAGTACCATTGTCCGATTGAATATTCAACGGCTTTCTTGAGCTGCTGTCATTTAAAATAGCACTCATTGCTTTAGTGACTTCATGAGCTGTTTTACTTTTCAAGGGTTGACTCCACGCATATTTGGAAAAAGTATCGATGCAAACCAAGATATATCTATAGCCTCGGTTTTCTCTAAAATATTGTTGTAGATCGATTAGATCGATTTGCCACGTATCATCGAATCCTTTTTGTATGAAACGTCTTCGTGAAAAATTCTTTCGCGCATACCTGTGCACCTCTTTCACTACTTGAGCCTTACCACTCGAAGCGAGTCCTTCCATTTAAGAACGTTTTAATGATGCGCGGGTTTCGTCGATGCGGCTATTTGTTTTTGTTGTTGTTGTTGATGATATAAGTTATCGAATCGCTCTTTCAATTCCTTAAAATCCTTGGTAATTTTTTTGTGTTTTTGCAACAAGAAAGTGTTCATTTCTTCTATTTGTCCTTTGGTCACAGCATCATTTTTGTGAACACCTTTGCGAACACCGACCACTCGTTTATCACAACAATTGATGGAATTTTTCTCAATTTTTATACCATCAATATTACCACAACCACCACCACCACCACCACCACCACCACCTCTTACACTCTCGCTTTGAAGATAGTGTCCAAACTTGTTCACAGGCATTCTTATTATGATTGTGTGATGTATGTGTAAGGGGGATTTTATATCACTTTACAATGATTCCGGCTTCAACAAGTTCCTCTATAATAGAGTTGATTTCATTGGTATGATTCGTGTTGCCTGCATTCTGAGAGGCTATCAATAGACGTAATCTGTTTACTAGTTCATTTGGATCATCCCAGTAGATGTAATCGGTGTTTGGATAATACTCTTTTTGAATCATCACATTACCACCGTTAGCGCTGTTCAAATTACCTCCTCTTATAATCTTATGTTTAATAAGGTGCGGCTTGATGTATGTATTATATTTAATGCTTTTGTCCCCCTGAACCTGACCTGTAGAGATAAAACCTCGACGGTAGGCGTTTGTTTTATTTAAAATATTCATATACTCGTTAATGTCATTGTCTTTAATAAGTTTTTCCTTGGGTACTTTCTTGAAAACCAGTTCCACTAGACCTGGAGTTATTTTTAATGTCATACCTTTTACTTGCATAACATCGTCACCAATGATTTTTATTAAACTGTCTCCAATGTATATGTCATCATTTCGTAAGTATGCACCGAATGGTACTTTCACCTCTGAAAGCAGGTAATTTACATATTTTATGTTATGTTTTTTAGCTTCCATTTGTTCATCGTTCGCTCTATGACTAGTTGAAGGTTGCACCATAGATTCATCACTGTAATCTTCATCATCTTCATCATCTTCATTGGCGGAAAACATGCTTTGATCGCTCGTATTATCCATGTCTTCTTTGCGAACATTTGAAATTTGCTCACTTTTTTTAAATGGTTTCTTAAGTTTAAAGTTGGGCACTTTCAGTGTTGAGGGTGATGTTGTTGATTGTGCTTCCTTTTCATTATTGTTTATCAGTTTCTTTGATTCCACTAATATTTTAAGAGGATTAGTGATTGGTTCGAATGTCTCTTGTAGTGAGGTGGATAGCAGGGATTTGTTATCTTTCAACGCTTTCACCTTTTTCTTGACAGAATCGATTGATTTAATCAATTTACGTTTTAGGTTTTTATCACCCATCAACATCTGTTCTGTACTAGATGCCATTGCAATGTGATGTATACTTGTGAATAATATATGTTTATATAGATTTGAAGTGTTAAAGGATTATAAAGTTATCAAATCCTTTGCGATACCGTCCCTTATTAATATTTCTATCCTTGTCAATCACTAAAAACGAATACTTTTCCTTCCAAGAATAACGACAAAGGTTTTGAAACGTTTCCCATAACATATCTGTGTTTACATGATCATCATAGATATGTCTTAGGTTTAAATCGTCCTGTCTGAATACCACCATTAAATTGGCATTGTCGCGAACCAACTGTTTTGGTATTTTGCTGTATGTTTGACACAGATAAAAGCAATCGAGTCCTCTATGACGCCCCATGGAAAAGTATTGACGTATACTGTCTTGATCTTCCAGTGCAACATCATCGAATATAATCACGCTATTTTCTTCTGCATCTTGCGGTGGTATCACTTGACTTTTATCGTTGTATGCATAAAATGACAAATCTTCCACTCTTTTCAGTATTTCACTCAAAAGCACATACTTTGGTTGTTGAAGAGATTTTGAATAGAGATAAACATTGCAAAATTTAATCCCATTCGGATCTAAAAGCAACGATAACAAAACATTAGTTTTCCCACAGTTGGATGGACCGCAGATGAGACAGCGTATGTTATTCGGTAGTAATACTCCGTTTCTATTGTTGTTATCAATGTTGTTATCGCAGTTTCTATTATTTATAGACCAATCTCTCACTCTAAGACACGTGTCTTGTTTTATAAACTTCATTCTGATGTGAATGTTTGATTGAAGCGGACCTGTTATTTATTTGTTAACAAAAATGACTTATTCCAAATATCTTTTTACGGATGAGTTTACCGAACAGTTGAAATATTTGTCAAAGGAATTTTTATTATCATTTTTCAAGGATGAGTTGAGATATATAGAAGACCGATTGCCTGAACACTTACAGAATGATGTGGACATTCAAAAACACTTTATTTGCACTAGACATCCTGTGAATCCAAATCCAAGACATACAATGGTTGATATGCCTTGGTTTATAAGAGGCACGTGTTTGTATTGTAAAGCAGAAGAAAATAAAGAGAACAAGAATCCTCTAGATTATTCGGACGATAGTGGTAGTGATTAAAGTATAAAATGAACAACATTATGGTGTATTGACAATTATTCGTGAAATACTTAATATGATAAGACATACAAGTTCATCTAGTTCTAGTCGGAAAGCAAAGGTGAGAAGAGGTGGTGGATTTATTAATAATTTAATAAATAATCTACCAATCGAACTTCATCTTCCCGGCTACAATTATTGTGGACCAGGCACAAAACTATATAAGCGGTTGGCTCGCAACGATAAGGGCATCAATCCATTGGATGAGGCGTGTAAAATACATGATATAGCATATGCTCAGAACCCATCTCAAATAGAGAACCGACATAAAGCTGATTTGGAACTAGCGGCTGCTGCTGAACAACGTTGGCGTGAATCTTCAGCACCCTGGTCGGAGCGATTGGCTGCGCTCGCCGTTAATAAAATCATGAAATTTAAAGTGAAACGTGGTATGGGGGTGTCTATCAAAAAGATAATCAAACAGAGTCATAAAGCTGTGAAACGCCACCTTCAACAAGCTAAGAAAAAAGATGGTGGTAAGGGAAAACTTTCGCAGAACACTCTTGTCAAGGTTGCTGTGAAAGCGGCTAAACAATATTCCAAGGGAAAAGTGATAAAACCTGCCCGTGTTATACCTCTGCCAAAAAGAGGAGGATTCCTACCATTTTTACCTATATTGGCAGCCTTGGGAGCCGCTGGATCTTTAGCTGGTGGTGTTAGTACCATGGCTAAAAATATTCACGATATGGTAAAGAAAAAAGATGATGGAGAACGGGTGATTGGCAAAGGCCTGTATATAGCCCCGTACAAACGAGGATCAGGTCTTTATGTTGCTCCGTTTAAAAAAAAAAACTAACGTTACCGAGAAGAGCCCTCACCGATAGGGACATCTTGACGTGTGCAAAGCGTGAGAGAATACCCTATTTCAGAGGTGTTTTTATGCTTGACGATCTATCATCTATTGAACCACCGCACTACTATGAAACGGGAGTTATAAACTTGGACAGTCGAAACGGCGATGGAACACATTGGTGTGCCTACATGAAAAAAGGAAATCATTGTCTATACTTTGACAGCTATGGAGACTTGAGACCGCCTGTAGAGTTTGTACAGTATATGAAAAGTGGTGGTGATAATGTGCATATCAAATACAACTATAATCGTATTCAAAAATTCAACACAAAGAACTGTGGGCATTTATGTCTTTCATTTTTACTAAACAACACTTGGTTTAAACGGTAATGTCATGTATGTACAATTATATCAATGATGATAAATACAAGTGTATTATAAAAAATGTGTCTTATTCAATCTTTTCCTCCGTCTTATTGACACGTATACAATATGTCGTCGTATACAATCAGTCTGAATGACAATAAATCAGAGTTGATAGTAGACTTTTTTCCTGCATTAGAGCTTGATTCCAAGCATGATTCTTCGTACGAGTGTGCTTTACTGTATTTTAAAACATTTAATTCTATCCCCAATGTAGATAAGAGCAATAATCTGTTTCATTATGGTGATAACATAATAGAGATACCCGAGGGTGCATACGAGTTGAATGACATCATCCGATACCTAAATCAAGAGATGCTTAAATTATCAGAAAATGACGGAGATAATCTTATCGATCTGGAAATCAATACCAATACGTCCAAGTGTATGGTGTTTTCACCCAAATTAAGTGTTCACTTCGAGAAAGAGAACAGCATCGGTTCCCTATTCGGTTTCTCACCAACCGTTCTCAATGCGGGTGTTGTGAACTGGTCTGATCGAGCGATAGATATATTGATTACAAACACTATAAGAGTAGAGTGCAGTATAGTTGATGGATCATTTATTAACAGTGAGTCATCTCATGTGATACATGAATTCTCACCTACCGTCCCACCCGGATATCAAATTATAGAATCACCCGCAAACATTATCTATTTACCTGTTAAAAAAACCGATAACATTCAACGTATTGTGGTTCGCATAGTGAACGAACACGGAAACTTGGTGAATTTCAGAGGTGAAAACATATCCATTCGTCTTCACATTAGGAAGACGGTGCGATAAGATGATAGTGTATAAAAATGAAGGTGACAACGCCACGATGTGTAGTCAAGCGAAGAGACTTGATACGAAAACTAGTGACGGTGAATCGAAGCAACAAAACAAGAAATTAACGTGTGAAAATATTAAATTCCTACAGAATATTGGATTCAAAATATGTCCTCGTCATCTATCTTAGACATTGGAGGTGAAGTGCAATTCGACAATCGGATAGAGAGTCTTCAGTATCATTCCTTTAACCCGTACATTGATTCGTTTAAAAACAACGATGAGATACGTATTTGTATTAATCGTCAAGACTTGATAGTGCTACCATGCTGCAGTCAACTTTTGATTGAGGGAAAGATACAGAAGGATACTGTCTTTGTCAACAATGGACCTGCTTTCCTATTCCAAGACATTCGCTATGAACTCAACGGGGTGGAGATTGATCGCGTAAAGAATTGTGGTATTACGAGCACGATGAAAGGACTCCTCTCCTATCCCAAAGAGACCGACTATGCTCTGGAAAACGCTGGATGGAATTTGGGCAGTATAAAAGCCATTGAGGATGGTGACTTTAGTTTCGCAATACCTCTAGCCCATTTGCTGGGGTTCGCTGAAGACTATAGACGAGTTATTATAAATGCGAAACATGAGTTGATTCTGAATCGAAGCAATACCGATGTCAATAGTATTATTATCAAGGACATCGCCAAACATACTGAACTTGAGATAACTCGTGTAGTATGGCGAGTGCCTATCGTTAAAGTTTCTGATAAGGAAAAACTACGTTTGATGACGTATGTTGAACAAAATATACCTATACCTATAGCTTTCCGCACGTGGGAGTTGTTTGAGTATCCATTGCTTCCCATCACTCAGAAACATGTGTGGAGTCTTAAGACCAGTTCTCAGTTGGAAAAGCCACGCTTCGTCATCATAGGTCTGCAGACAGCGAGGAAAAATGATGAATTAAAAGATATGAGCTCCTTCGATCATTGCAACCTGACCAATTGTAGAGTGTACCTAAACTCACAATACTATCCATACGATTCGTTTTCGGCAGATTTTGAAAAGGGGTCATTTCCACTATTGTACGATGCCTTTGCAAACTTTCAGCAAGTTTATTATGATCGAGCTATGAGTAGACCTCAAGTGAATATGGCACATTTCAAAACAAAATATGCGCTGTGCGTCATAGATACGTCGAGGCAGTGTGATACGTATAATGCGGGGGGAGCTATCGATATCAAAGTAGAAATGGACTTTAAAAAAAATCTTCCATCCGCCACTGCAGCCTATTGTCTCATTATCAATGATGTAATATTTAACCACAACATGCTCACTGCTGAAGTTCGTAAAATTATTCAATAGCAGTTCTTCCGCACACCCTCCCTACGATCGATTGTGTCTTTAGTGCGCTAAAAATAATGGAATATTATCAATATAATACATTTGTACCGTCAATTAATAGTGGGGAAGTATGCCACTTTAGTAAATTTATTTATGAACTACCAAAAGTAGATTCAAATTATATTCAACTCAAAACAGAAGTTACACACTTTTATGTTTATCTCAAATTGGATCAGTTCGACCACGATTGCTTAATGCATGTTTATGTGAATTTGAATGGAAGCCATGAATTTTCTCAAATTATGTGGCAGAATATAGTTGTGAATAAAATGAATGAGATAAACGAATTTTTTGAAATGAATACTTATCAGGCTGCAGAGGAGGCTTCCTGTTTTTTCCTAAAAGCAATTGTTGGACGTGTGCCATTATTAAAATTAATGAATCAACATTGTGAAAATGTCTATCTCATGAAGAATCAATGGAAACGGTTGAAGCAAATAATGGATTCAGTGAGCGCGAGAATCAAATATCTAAATAGAATTAAAGAGTTCTACCACAACAGGATTAATTACTTCAAAAACAATTTTAAAGTGAGGAAACCGAAAAATTTCAAGGAAGCTCATGAGATAATTGAGATATTGATGGATCAAGATTCTCTTATTGATGTCGATATCAAAAGTTTTGCAACGGAATTTTTATTGAATTCATATTTGTTATCGTAATAAGTAACTACTAATCTAGAGTTTAAGAACATATAATGATAGTAACAAGTGTAACCCAATCATATTTTATGAAATAAATTTTTGTATATACATTTTTAATGTTTTTTATTTTATATCAATCATGAGAAGGTAAATAAAATACCAATAATGAGATACACACACTTTAATAATATTATTTTAGATCAATTGCATAGGCTATAATCAATAATAAGTGCTAAAGATAAGTACATCAATTGAATATAAAGCTTAAAACATATCCTAAATTAAAAATAATACTCAATTGCATAGGCTATAATCAATAATAAGTGCTAAAGATAAGTACAACAATTGCAAAGGTATATATCGATTAATAAGTATATTAAAAAACTATTGAATATAAAGCTTAAAACATATCCTAAATTAAAAATAATACTGAATTGCATAGGCATTGCATCAATAATAAGTGCTAAAGATAAGTACAACAATTGCAAAGGTACATATCGATTAATAAGTATATTAAAAAACTATTGAATATAAAGCTTAAAACATATTCTAACTTAAAAAACTTATCTATTCTTATTATTAAAGGAGGTGAGCCATCTATCAAATGCCTGAACCTCTACCCCGCTACAGTGGCATATTTTGTTGGAGTTTTTATTAGATCTATACAAACTGTGGCGGTTACAATTTGTATACTGCAAATTAAAATCGTATATAATGTTTTCAACTTTAGGACAACCGAAATCCTCCAAATTTATGCTTCTAAAACCCATTTTGTTTAATAACTCCCTCTCCACACTCCCTCCCTTATACGCCCATATATGATTCCTATTAATATCTAATTTTTTTAATAAATTTATAAAGCTCCCACAAGATATGTCACCATACTCATTTTTCGCAGCTAATCCGTGTACATAGTTAGTGCAGTATCTTATTTGAGGCAAGCGGTTTTGCTCAATCAGAATGCGGGGTAATTTTACATGTAACAATATTAATTTTTTAGTCTGTACATCCAATATACCCACCTCCTTATAGAAGAAGTCCTTTTTGATTGAAAATCCGTCTATATCGATTATAAAATTTACTTCACACACCATCTTTAAATGCAATCAACGCCACCAACTACACCAACGGCTAACAATATCGCACCTGCGACGATGTAACCCTTTTCCAAAGAAAAGGAGCAATAAGTAAAACACTCAGACGGCGAATGTTGTATCAGTTCCAACCAATCTTCATATGTCACGTTCTCATCTCCTATGAACGTTTGCAGGTGGTCACTAATCTGATCCCAACAATTGATAGTAGCAGCTATATCTTTGCTATTAAAATCACTCAAATAAGTATTATACAAAACGATTCTCACGTTTGTACACAATTGTATGAGTGGTATGGCTCTAGTCCACAGGTGTAAGCTGCAGGCGTGGTGTCTGAAAAAAAGTAGCCATTCTCGCTTACAAGATTCATCATAAAATGTATCATCATCATGAATAGGTGACATTATTGTGCAGACCGGTGGGTATATCTTGAAAAACTGCAACGAAGAAAAAAGTTTCACATTAACATCATTTTGTAAAGTTTATTATCCATGTCTTGCCGCTTGCCCCTTTATTTATCACATTCACCCCCTTATTTAGTTTTTTAAACAAATCTTCTTCCATGTTGTCAAACCTTGCAGGAAGCGTCACCATATAACCATTTTCCAAGTGAAGCACCGTTTGAATTGAACTCGCTTGAAATTTCGATTGAATCCGACTAGCTTCAATAATTTTGTAGGGCTTCTCAATTTCAAGATCACTTATTCTTACCCATTTTTTGTTTCCAAAACAATTTAATTTCATCAATATTTCATCCTCCATAATTTTCTACCAAAAAATAATTAAAATAGGTACTCACAATAAACTTTGATGGGAGGGGAATTGATCACAAGTCGAAACTTACTATGAACCGTGTTCTTAATCAAACTATGGTTTTATACCCTTGGCTCCCCACTACAGTTCAACTAAACAACTGGGAATTTTTTCCCAACGTTCAACCACTATAGATAACATGAATTCTCACAAATGATATCAGAAAATACCACATCCTTACTTAATGTTTGCTCGTTTTATAGGGAAGCTTTTTCCTACATAAAGCATCATCGTTCTTTGAGTGTGTAATCTGGAAAATTTCATCATATCCCCAATCAATCATTCTCTCCACCAAAATCCTATACTCTCTACACTCCTCGCTTAACATCAAGTCCATAGAAGCATTTAGATAGCTATTCAATGTAGGAGTATCAGTCGTGGTGCTAGTTGAAGATGATGTCGATTTGATATTCAACGTAGGAGTATCAGTCGTGGTGCTAGTTGAAGATGATGCCGGTTTGACATTCACTGGATTATTGTTCTTAGTTAAACGCATGGTCAACTCCAAACCAGTTTCATCTTTAATCACTTGAACAAACTCATGATTATTCCATGACTGCTGTACTTCCACATCACGACGTGAACGTCTTATCGATGGCCATGATACCTCACCATTTTGCATAATTTCAATTTTTTGCAAAACAGTATTATAATTAAAAAAACAAATAGGATAATTCATCACATTATTTTCATACACCTCCAACTTATCAATACGTTCAGAATTATTTTTATCCTGCAGCCAAAAAATTATATACCATTGCAATTCTCTCTCTGACATAACTTTATTTGTGTCAATTATTGTTACATTTCTCAAATACCATAAATTATTTGAACACAACGAAACGTATTCATCACCGCTGTTGTGTGGAGATAATTCTAACGTTTTCTTCTCTCCACTGTAGCTTTGAAAACTCAACACCACCGTTAAATAAATTATATTTGACAAAATCATTTTTTTGTTAACACAACCGCACTAGCTAATAGACTGAATCTGCAATGAATCCAGACAAAACCTAGTTGTAGGCAAACTAATATCATTGTAAAAAAAAAAACGCAACAATGTGGATCATATCCTTTCTAGATATAAGAATGCAATAATGTTTGCAACAAACTATTTTATACAAATACATTTAAAATTATCACGATTCTGTTTGTAGTAATAAAATAATCAGTAGTATGTAACGTACAACCGGTACAACTACTATTCACATGTTACAATTATTATAAAACAATTTCATGCAGACAAAGTCGCAGGCATAGCTCTAGTAGTTAATAACCTATATCACCATTACGCAAAACGACCCTGAGAATTTTCTTATCACACAAATAAATGTGGTAGAACTGTAATATTCTTATCAACCACGCATCCTCATTCTATAACGATAATTATATTTCCGCTCCAATTGAACGGAATCTACTATTTTCAAACTATAAAAAGTGCTTAGACAAGGAAAAGGTATATTATGATAATATATATATACCCTCACATGCAATAAAACAAACTGTTTATACTCAAGTTAAAGCGGCCGGCCGGCGAGGCGGCGCGGGGCGGCGGGGGCAGCGTGGGACTTGGTTATTGTTTTGGTTTTTTCCATACATTGCTCTGTCTCAACGTGGGGGGGCCCATCTTGCCCCACACACTCCTCGATCCCTCTCACCGGAGCACCCGGTCTACAACTCTCCGCGGACACGGAGCACCCGCCGCCGCCGCCGCCGCCGCCTCCCCATACATTGGTCTAGAACTCTCATTACAATTTTTTCCCACGCTTTCAACAAAACGTAAACAAACCGACCACAAACCAGCATAACCTGAAACACCATCGCCATACTATCACCATACTAACGAGGGGTCAACTTACGCTGGAACGGAAGTGCTCTAGAACTCTCAATAAATAGCTACTCATATTGTTTGTTAGTGGTTATTCATGGCTCCCCCGTAGAAGAATGTATTGGGAAAACTCCCCTGTTACAAAGAATGAATTGATCAGCTCGGCTATGATTAGGGATAGATTTGACTTTATTTTTCGCCACCTTCATGTCAATGATAATCTGGATTTGCAAGACAAATACACAAAAGTACGCCCCCTAGTTACACTTCTAAATAAAAAATTCTTAGAGTTTTCTCCTCTTGAAGAGCATTACAGTGCAGATGAGGCCATGATCCCCTACTATGGTAGACATGGCTGCAAACAGCACAAGGTAAACCTATTAGGTACGGGTTCAAAGCTTGGGTTGGTGCTACACGGTTAGGGTATGTTTTATGGATGGAACCATACCAAGGTGCTACAGCGGTCTACACACCAAAACCGCTGACCCGGCGGCACGGATCGCCGGCCCAACCCGCCGGCCTTATTTTGTACAATCATGCCGCCGGCTTGCGCCCGCGCGGGCAAGCCGGCGGGGCAGCATGCCGATGCCGACGGCATCCCTCTCCACTCACTCAGTCAGTTGCCCGCCGGCTTTCATAGAGTAGTGACGTATCACTTATTCATTCTCTGTTGTTGTGAAGTGTCGGCACTTTTATTTTTATCAACTAACCAATATGGAGTGGGACGATGCAACAGTTATAAAACTAATAGACCTCTATCATTTAAAAGAAATATTATGGAACCCAAAAAACCGTGACTACAAAAGCCGGCCAAAGCGTTACGACGCATTTAATGAAATTGCCAGTGAATTTGCTACTGATGTTCCGGAAATCGAGAGAAAGATAAAAAATTTAACTAGTCATTATTACCGAGAGAAAAAAAAAGAAGATAATTCAAATAAGTCTGGTGCGGGTACTGATGATATTTATCATAGTAAATGGTTTGCCTACAAATCACTAAATTTTCTGCGGAACAAAAATGTGCCTACTGGAACCACCGATACTGTAAGTAAAGATATATATCAGTGCCTTTAATAAAATCCATAATAAAAAAATACACAATAAATGTTGATTTTGACTAGAGATACTTATTTATTTTTTATTAAATTAAAGTAAAACGGCTAAACGGGCAGTCTTTTTCGTCTTTTTTCGCAGGACACACCGTCGACGAGCCACGATTCACAATCGAGACGAGAATCACAATCAAATCAAAATGATTTACCACAGATGTCACCAGGAGATTCACAATCAAATCATAATGATTTACCACAGATGTCGCCAGAAAATACAACTTGGCAACGAAATAAACGTACTAAAATCAACCCTAATAAAGAGTTGATATCCGAAGCATTGAATATTATGAAGAATGTCTCCCAACGACCAAATGTGACAAAAGATGAGGATGGTTTATTTGGAGATTATATTGCGGGTCAGTTAAGACAAATGGATCGACAAATGAAAGCTATTGTGAGACATCGGATCAACAATATAATATTTGAAGCCGAAACTGGATATAGATCCGATACATTTACGGATTTTGCAAGACCAAGTAGTGTTTCTAGTTCACACAGTCATCCAGGATACTATACAGCATCTTCACTTCAACAGACGGTTGTAAGCCCTTCTACAAATAACTTAACTTCTTCTGAATACTCTGCCCAAACAAACTCAGATCCACAAACAATTCAACCTTCGTCACTAGAAACATTTGCTGAAGAATACCTAGCTCTAAATCCTTCTGATAGTGTTATAAAGTAATCTTCAAAATATGTTATAAATATTTAATTTTCTTTTTGGTATAATAAATATCCAATTGGTATTGGTAATTTGGTATAATCCAATATCATGTTATTGGTTTACAAAAACACATTTCTTATTTTGTTTAAAATTTTATTATACGAATCACAATAAAAGTGTATCTCACTGTGTAATTTACGATTTTAGATTTAATGGATAATACATGGAACTACTTTAATGATTAAAAATAATATTGATTATATGAGTTGAGTTATTGGTTATATTGCCATTCTAATCCTCCGACACTAGAAAGAAAATAATGAGTCAACTCCACTCTTGTATCCTCAGCGGTCACTGTAGTATCCGAGGTTTGATTGTCTTCTCCTGACATATTATCTAAGCAACTGTCGTTTTCAAGATGTCTACGCCATTCACCGGGAAAGATTTCTCCTTGATTATTTTCAGTATCGTATTCATTTTGCTGAGTTGCAGCGGTTCGTTTGATATAATTAAATAAATGTATACACGCCAAAGTTACAGTAGTAGCTTTTTCTGGGATTAGCTGAATAGGTCTATGAAAAATCTTAAATTTGTGTGTTAACTGCCCAAACACGTTTTCAACTACTCTTCGCCCTCGACATACGCGATAGTTAAAAACCCTCTTAGATGATCCCATTGTGTGATTACCATCATAAGCCTTTATAATATGGGGTTGCAGAGGAAACGCGTCATCACCCAAAAAAAAATACGGTACTGGTAGATTCCTTCCGGGTAAAGGGGTTTTATGTGGTATATTCAATTCATTATCATTTAACAATCGACATAATGCTGAATTATTAAAAACCCCACCATCTGAAATCCGACCCTGACATCCCACATTAGCGTACAAAAAGTTGTAATCAGCATCTACCAAAGCAAAGAGCACAATACTGAAATATTTTTTATAGTTTATATAATCACTTCCACTTTTTGGGGGACATTGAAGTTTTATGTGTTTCCCATCCATTGACCCAAGACAATTGGGTATTTGCCATCTTTTTAAATATTCATCTGCAATTTCTCTCCATCCTTCCTGACTCATTGGAATTTTCACATAATCTGAAAGTCCTTCAACTAAAGCATCACATACTTCAGGAATAATGCTTGAAATTAGTTGAGGAGATACTTTAAAGACGTCGCACAGGCTACTAAAAGAATTTCCTGAGCTTAGGTATTTTAACGTTATTGACAATCTTTCTACTGGTGAAACTGCTTTTCTGTAATTTGTGTCTTGTTTAGCTATTTTGTGTCCAACAATATTCAGTAAATATTCAAAGTCGGTACTGGTTAATGACAGGAAAGTCTTAAAAGAAATGGGTTTGTATAGAACCAAGTCGTCTTCCCTTAAATCACTTAATCTTTGACAAGTACTGTATTTATTGCGACTCATTAAACTTGGCCTAACCCAACACTTTCGTGTGTTGAGGGATCCACCGATAATAACTCCACAAACTGCTATTATTAAATCACTGTTATCGTCCTCCTCCATGTCAATCTGAAAATACTACTTCTGAATTATTCGCAACACACACGTCCAATCTCTACGACTATTTGGCAATTACTAGAACCCCACATGCCGCGGCTGTCGTGCCGCCGGTATTGCCGCCGGCAAAGTCGTTCGGCTTGGACATTCTGAAGCCGCCGGGTTAACCCGCCGGCACTAAGCCGCCGGGCTGTGCCGCCGGGTCAGCGGCTTTGGTGTGTAGACCGCTTACAACTATGTGCAATCCAATATATAAAGAATTGGGGCTGGGTGCAAGCGTTGTTCTCACTTATTGCGATGTGCTGATTTCACGTGGCTTCGACCTTCGTTACCACGTAGTTTTTGATATTTTTTTTACTGGGACGCCCTTGCTGGAAGAGATAACAAAGAAAGGCCTTCGTTGCACTGGGACAGTTCGAGAAAACAGGACATCTAGTTGTCCTCTGATTACATCGAAGTTACTGAAAAAAAAGGAACGTGGTGCTGTCGATTACAGAACGACACATGACAACACGTTCATTATTGCTAAATGGCATGACAATAATATATTCAGTATTGCTTCTAATGCTGTAGGAATAAATCCTAAACAATCTGCCAAACGCTTCTCACAAAGTGAAAAGAGAAACATTGTCATAGAAGAACCACATATGGTGTCCATCTATAACAAATATATGGGAGGAGTGGATCGGTCTGATGAAAATATTTCACATTACCGAATTGGTATACGAGGTAAGAAATGGTACATGCCGTTGCTCACACACATGATTGATCTTGCCGAACATAATGCATGGCAGTTATATAAAATAAATCATGGAAAACTGGATCATCTTGGCTTTCGCAGAAGGGTAGCAATTGCTTTGATTGAATCAAACAGAAAAAATGCCAAAAGAGGGCCTAGCCGACCCTCCCATCATGAACATGCTGATAGTCGTAAAGACCAAATGAATCATCTGGTTATTCCTCAATCGAAGCAAACACACTGTCGTCAATGTCACAAAAAATGTTTGACACGTTGCAAGAAATGTGATGTTGGAGTGTGTGTCAAGTGTTTTGAAACATATCATTCATAAATAGTGTTAATCTAGTAAATTACATATAACAATGGGTAATATAATCAATAGTTATCTAATAAACTACACTTTTTGATTACATTCTGTTTTGTCATAAATGGTCTTTTATTTCCTCTTATTATCCTACTGTCCTACATATAGGACGGCTGTTTCCCTGAAAGCCTTACACTTAATTTTTTTTTCATAATTTTTTTTATGTTGCATAAGATCTAATAAACTAAATAATGTAACTTTTTTCAAAATTTTCAGAAAATTTTAGTTTCAGGCTTATCTGGGTTAATTGAATTCATGACCATTTCGAACCCATATCTGTTTATTAACTTTACAACAATTTGGCATGATATTAAGTAAATGTCAATTGCTTTTGACAACCTGAAACATTTTTCCTAATCTAAAGCGCGCTCGTACAGAAAATCGAAAGGTATTAAAATTAAGTACCATACAAAAATTAATCCTACATTATCTGTTTTTTATATTCAATATGAAGGCACTGTGAACCCTGGAAAATGAAAAACACAATATGTTATTAATAATTTTTAAATAATTATAAAAGCAGCCATTATACTTATAAAATGTATTGTTGAGTTCTTAGTTAATACTTTAATATCTTAAAATTGTTTAATGATAAGATAAGATGGTATGATGTCTGGAAAACAAAGTCCTAGAGGACATTTCTATTTCCAGGAATAGCTGCCACGCCGGAGTACACTCCAGTCCTTAATGCCGAACATGTGTCAGATCGCAGTCATTGAACCAACCTGACAAAACGACACATGTAAGTCAATAATATGTCGACTGTCAGCACAACCTCAACGGGATACAGTTATCTGGCTGATATAAATGTATTTATAGACCGTGCACTTTGTTATACTCGTTACTGATATTATTCATAGGCCATAAATTGTCCGCATTTGCAATAATAATTACGCCGACTTGTCCGACGAGTGTAACAGTGAATGAGGAACAAGTGGATCGTCAAGCGTGAGTCGGACTTCGTGTTAATAAAAAAATGCAGAACTGACACTGGCTGATAAATGCTACTTGGATTTTTTTATATTATACGTTAACAGATTGAAGGGATGAAACAATTTTGGCGGCAACTATAATATTCCGCATTTGCGTGCTTGGTGATATGTGTAATACTAAATGGGATTTATTTTTTCATACACATTTTTTCTTTTAATAATGTCATAAAAGAAATATATATGAATTTGATTTGACAGGATTTAGTAGCGCCGTTTAATTTATGTATCTAGTGATATAAAACTTTATCTAATAGGTATTTTTTCTGAAGTGTGCCAAACAGGTTGAAAGGAATATGCATGTAACCTCCGCACGTTTGCCAAAAAATGTCAATAAGCCTTGCGTTCACATCTGGCAAGGCTATATAATCGAATATTATATTTGTCTAATTAATTAATAATTAACCTAATACCCAATATGCTAACATTGATGCATCGAGATTATCGTGAAACCCTAAAACGAGGCCAATGAACTTTTACATCCATACCTCCTTCATGCTCTGGCAACATTACGCGATAGAATGTCTCATTTGTTTCGCTAATAGCCATCGTCTGTGGAAATGTGTACATCTGGCAACCCTGACGATGCGCGAGCCATTTCGCAACGTTTACATTTACAGTTAGTGGCTTGTTTGTTGCCCGTCTGTTCGTTCCACTGATATATACACATATATTAGTCGAATGCGAACGGCACGACATCGTGACAAAAATGCGTCGCTAAATTTTACCTTGCCTGTCTATTGGTAATATTGGTATAACACCTTGACTTAATTCGCGTTAGTCTTACTCTTACGTCATTATCGTTTGACAGTAGCCTGCAGAATGATGCGTCGTGTTACATAAAACAAATAGATAAAAATATGTAACCTTGTTTCGGATCTTCACCTATAAGTCTCTACTTACTGTATCAATTATGAATTATTCTATTATCTGTCCATCTTATGCTTTACACAGTTAATGGAGCAGTAAGAATAAAAGCCATAGTGTCATTCCTTGAATAGTAATTAATCTTAACAATTACTGTTAATAGTAACTTGATTAATTTTGATTGTTGAGATATTTTACACATTGCTTCAGACACTTGAGAGTAAGTTACGACAATATATTGAGAAATGTTTTTTAAAGATCTAAGATACGCATTGCATGTTCTATCTATAGATAGGATTAAGGATTCGTGCCATAAATATATCTCTAACCATCGATCTATGGATATATAATAGACAATTGAATTAAACGTCTATATAGTCTATAGCTCGTATGCGCCAAGAACTTGATATCGGTCCATTAATTCCGATCTTCCATTCATTTCACATTTGAATGTTCCCGTTATGTTTCGTGCCATAGTTTCTTTTGATTTGGACATGTATAAAGGTATTATATATTACTACGCTTTATCAACAATTCACAGCAAATATTTTAATTATCCTGTTGTTTTACCAGGGCAGTAACCCGGACAAATGAGTTATACATAGTTTGATTTTCATCCAGAATAAATATTTTACTGATGAGCGATATATTTGTTCTGTGTGAGTCTTAGCTTTGCCTAACTAAATAGGTACATATTAGAAATTTAAATGTATTTTATACGCAACCTGGTTACCATAACAGACTGCGTGTTTTAGGATCACATGGCCCTATTTGTGTTGTCTCAAGATGTTAAAAAATAATAAAACAAATAGGCAAGACTACGTTATGTACGTTGTCTCCACCTAATTTCGGCTCCTCTAATATAGAATAGTTTTAGGATGATCACGCAAATGGTAACCGAGGTCACTAATAGAAAGTAAAAGAAAAAAACGAATAAAAAGTAAAATGCATACATATTATAAATTACCTCAATAAAAGTAAATGAGGTTTTATTGGGTTTTTTTCTGAAATGTGTCAAAAGTAACCGTGATTTTATGGCTTTTTAAAGTTATGTTATGGTACGTTCTGTAAAGAGGTGATTGTGATTGTTGATTTCGTTATCGTGTTAATACAATCAGACTGTGACTAATGGCGGCTGATCTTCGTCGGTGAGCATGTATTTCGTTATAAATAACAAAAAGTATTAAGTACCGTAAATGAATGAATGATGATGATAATGTGGATTTATGTTCTCCTTTTTTTATAACTGCATTTACTCAAAAAACCATCACGGAACTTAGTATAAGAAAAGTGATCGGAAGCATCTATTTAAAAATTGATTTTCGAACTTCAATCACCGAAGGTCAATCACCGCACGACAGAGATGGATTTATACGCCCGAATAGTCACGACGCGAGTGAGATTACATTCAATGGTTCTGTCTCGCGATCGCGAACACGTAAAAGCGGGAACCGAAACAAATACGATCAGTTCGTTTTCAATAGACATTTTTTTGTTAATTTATTTTAACGATTTTTCTGGTAGATCTATTTTAAAGATTTTCTTGTCGATTGCAACGTTATTTTCCGTCTCGATGACAAATGCATTATTCCCGTTTAAGCTCATAAGAATTTTGTTTTATTTGTCACTGAAGATGCATACACATAATGGTCGATACGCAACAATATTTGTGGCAGAACAACGAACTCGTTTAAGCCTTTTACGGATCACGAGATTTCATTACATTTCATTTTACATAATTTCACACACCCATGGGTATAAAATGAGTTGGTTCTAATACATAGCTCTGTCGAAATCACACATAATGTCATCCGTTACATTTAAACTCTTTCATACAATGAATTCCTTCAAAATATTCGAATTTTAAATATTTGCATCGCTTTTTATTTATAATCCGTATCGTTAACGGTCGATCATTAATGTAATGTTGTAGCGTATTTAATGGTTTTACAAATTGTAAAACCTTGCTCACGTACCTTTGATACTCTACAAATTAATTTATATTCAAAAATGTACCTAATATTCTTCCGACACCCGTTTCAATTTATTGGAAGATGTATTGCTTGCAATATAATAATAATTTTTATAATGAAACCATCGGTCTGACCTTAGATTTTTTTATTTATTTTTAATACAGGCAAGTATGCAATCCGCTACAGACCGGCTCTATGTCAAGGGCAATGCAATTAGATCGTTCAGCCGTTGTACCATTGTTCGTAATTAATACCCTAACGCTAATGCGGTTTTCCGTATAAAATTCTTGCTGGCCGGTAATGAACTTCAGTTTCTATTGAATACATTTGAATAGAAAAAAATACGGAAAGAACAAAAAAGTTGTAGGTCGTACGTAATAGAAGAAGCTAAATATCATTTGCGTCGTTAATTTTTATACAAAGCCAAGCGACTTTGTACTTCAAATGTTTAAAATAAATACCTATAATATAAAAATATTGTTACTGGCATCTTGGTATAGTGGTTAGAGAAACCAGAAGTCTTGAGTTCCATTCCAACCTAGGACACATTTCTTTGATGACCGCATTTGTTTTTTGTGTATCTAGCTTAAATAAAACTATATAATATTAAGGTCCTACAACAGCTCTTTGTTCTAATTAATGTAGGTACCTATATACTTCAATTTGCATTTAGTAAAAAGTTGTTATTTTGACATTGAAAGGGTTGACGTCGGACGCTATATTAAAATTAGCACCGGGCCGACTTTCCACAAACTATACGGCATAATAAATTATATTTTGTTACGTAAACAGGTCAAGAGTCACGAGTCAGTGACCTTTTCGCTAATATTCTTGCGTAGTCGCCCACTACGCTTAATGACGACCACTTCTTCGTATTATGGCGTTAAATTATTTAGCGCAGAAACCATTTTGTATTCAACGAGAGACTCGCCCAAGTACAGATCACTTCGACACTTGTGAAATGTATAATCTGCAAATAAATGATCATTAAGCGAGCGACAGCTTAGTACCTACCTATATTTCAGTCTTTCATTTCAGTGGTCTCAATTTCAATCTTGGTTTTTTGATGTTACGTGCGTTTTATAACGTGAAATAATCTGTATAATAATTAATTTTGACAAAAGGAAGGTTACAGTGGATGATGACGGAACCTGCATCGGGTTCAAAGCAATTAAGGAATAGTTGATGATGAAATTGATAGATATCTGTCATATTCGCTAGGAATAATTGGCCAAAAATTAGCTATATTTGTAACTTGTTAAAAAAAGAGACAAAATATAGATAGGAAAAGAAGATTTGTTGTACTTCTGTATTAAGCTTGTCTATACAGTGAAAGGAGTAAGCGTCTTCAAATTGTACACCAGAATTCTGTACAGCCAAACACTTCTAATAAAGTGCTGATAATAATTTCCAGACTATAGGATATGGTAAATATAGGATACTAGATGAGCCCCAAGGTTTCACCCGCGTGGATATCAATAGTCTTACATTTTTGCAACATTTGTCGTTGCTGCTCCCCTCCTATTAGTCATAGCGTTATGTTATATAG
>DWGJ01000751.1:0-25706 GCA_018246895.1 Aspitha aspitha aspitha | reverse complement strand
TTAAAACTTGTATTGTGTAAGTGATTAATGTCTCTTTATTTCATCTCCCATCTTCTGGTTCCTAACAATATATATATCAGAGATATTCCAAGGTCGAATTAATATAACTAGATTATTTCAGATTCAAATCAATAATGCATCAAATCGCAGGTGAAGGCATGGGAAAAGTATTAATATTCACAAATACAAAGAAATTTGTTGACAATTTAACAATGATACTACGAAGAAGTGGCTGGCCTGCGGTAGGAATTCACGGGGACAGAACACAGCTTCAAAGGGACAGTATTATAAATAAGTTCAAAAGTGGTCAGTGCAAGATATTAATTGCAACAGATGTTGCTGCCAGAGGGCTTGGTATGTCCCATGTTGTTTTTACCGATTTAAATTATACTTCTCAAATTGAAATATCATTGTCAATTTTAAGTGGTATTAAATTTGCCCATGAATTTGATTATTCAACATACAGTTTAATAAATTAGTAGGCAGATAGACATTATAATAGCTTGCCCACTCAGTGTATATGTATTTATTTAGAGACATGTATTTTCATAACAAAAGAAATGTGTATTATCCACGATTTTAAAATTTACAGATGTGGATGGAGTGACTCATGTCATAAATTATGACTTTCCAAACACCTCCGAAGACTACATACATAGGATTGGACGTACAGGCCGCCTACAGAACAAAGGGGTGTCCCACACTATACTTACTAATGAAGATGCAAGACAGGCCAAGAGCCTCATCTCAGTGTTAAAGGAAGCTAACCAGGTAACTAGTTACATGTTTATTTTACAGAATACTTTATAATTTGCATTATTATAGGATTATACTGTTGGGTCTGTTGGTTTGTTACTATATATTATCTTAGCTGCAGCCACATAGACTGACTGTGACTATGCTAAGTTACTGCATTTAAAAATAATATTGTTTTTCTTTTGTTGGTGTATAAAAATTTTGTAATATGTTTAATGTGTACTGTATCTTGCTTACTACTGTTTACTATGTTATTATTTTTAGGATATACCGAACGAATTGCAAATGATGGCTCGTGATTATGACAGTTCAAAGGACCAGAAGGAGGCACAGAGATTCAGACCAAAGAAATTCGGATGGAATCAACGGCCTTATAATAATCAACGGCCTTATAATAATCAACAGCCTTATAATTCAAATAGAAAATGGGGTGATAAATTCGGGGGTTATAGTAAACGGTTCTAATGGGATAGACATTTTGTAGCATCACTGTTTAATCTATGATGTAGCTGTCACTTATGTGTAAATTAAGTCATTAAACACTTTTAAAAACTTTGATTTTTATTTAATATCCAATTAGTAATCATTTCGTATGGGAGCACTGTAGTCATGACTTTAGAGTGTAGTCGTTTACCGTCACCACTTGGATGGCTGACCGTAGTTTCTGTGCTTTACAGGGTACGTTAAGCAGTCGGTCCCAGTGTTAATATTCTGTAACAATAGAGCTTCAACAGATGTAGGTTTCATTCCTTTCCTGTACAAGTGAAATACTTGAAATATGATGAACATGGTCCTTTTTTTTGTAAGGGAATGTAGTTTTGTACATAAATATAAATTTCGATAATAAAAATGAAGTCGTTTATCATCTGAGTAATTATAATACAACGGGTTGTCCTTAGTTTGGATTCAGATGGCTGTTGTAAGATATTATTTTTAGCATAATAAAGTACTCGTTTGTTTCTTTAAAATGTTATATCCATATACTAACTAACTATATACAAGAGACTATACACCGTGCTAGGGTAGTTTAAGATGATCATGAACAATATTTGAAGTCATAAATAATTAAAATAGATAGAATTTTTAAAACATTTTTGTCTAAATATTTGAGAAAATCCGATACGATTAGATACATAGATGTATCATAATAATATCATAACAGCTTTGAAAATGAATTTACAACACTCGCTGGTTCAGCAGACATGTTGTACTGGAGGAGTAGGTAGGAAATCCACGAATTATCGTTATCCGATAAATATCAATACCTACATATGCATGTACTTAATAAAAATTAAATTATTTTAAATAGAATATGTTATGTACCTACTATATATTAATTGTAATATTTTTTTCACATATGAAGTTGTTTATTGTATGAATAAACTATTGTTGAATTAATAACTATTGAGTTTAACACTTTCGTGTTATGTTAAACTGTTACCATGATAACTATAATATAGTTATCATGACTGTATTGAATTATTACCGGTTTCCATGGTACTGACATTTTATAACCCTTTTGTAAATATTGTGTGATAACCTGTAAAAATGATAATTATCTTCAGATTTTTGAGATAAGTGCTATGGCGTTACAAGATCTCGATGTTCGGTCCCTTCTGGACATTGTTGAAGAAAACTTCCAAAGTGTAGGCTTGGTAAGTATAACAAATATAATGCAACATTATCAAACGTATGCAATCATTACCGAAAACACCACATTTTGATCATCGAACAGTGAAGTTCAAAATGTGGTTTTTATTAGTTGCTAGATGTAGGAATTCTGTATTCTCCTTAAGGTAAAATGAATTCCAAAAATACTTTTTATTTGATAAGGGTAACAAAATGAGCAGGCAGCAGTCTCAAGTGGTTATTGCCGCCAAAGGAAATTAGCAACTGCTCTCGAATGGTACTGTAGGAATCTGACTGTGTGTAGTACTCTATTGCAATTAGTAATAGTTGTGAATAATACTATAGGCTGGTATTTTGGTATGCGTTGTCTGATTAAATTTCATGAGTACATAGGCCTGTGGGAAATGGAGTGGTAGTGGACATTGATCCAGTAAATATCTGTTAGTATTTAGTGGAAGTAACACAATGTAATTAACTTCCAGTTTCATTCCCATTGTGCCATTTGAAGTCGGTTGCACATATTCATGGTTGGCAGGCAGTTGGCAGTGGCCCCTTTTGAGTTGGCTGCTGTTTTCAAAACTTAATATACCTACTTACTGGACGTATGATTTTCAGAAAGCTTGTGCCATTCGTATGATCTACATAGGCGAATATGCGTTGAGCAGGGAAGAATTGATAAAGCAATTTCAAAAAACTATTCAAAATGTTAATTCTGGTTATTGCGACATTCAAGTTCACGGTATTTTGCTGGTTTACGACAGCTATTTTGTGCATATTATAGAGGCAAGTATGAGAATAAAAGTTTAATTGTTGAAAGTAATAATAAATATTTGGATTGTTAACTTGTTATATAGGGATCAGAAGACACAATTCACAGACATTTAAGATTTTTGTTTCATCAAGAATTAGAATGGATCAACTTAAGGCAACAAGAAGACTTAAAAATGACCACTGAATCTGAAAATGTTACAAATCAAGACATGCAGCAGAAACCTGAGAGAAAAATGCTCAAGAGACTAAAACTCCTGATTGTGTATCATTCTATAACAACTGTACGTAACTTGTTTGTTTTAGGACTTTACCGGTGTTTTTTATTCGACTGTTATTGTTCCACTGCTGTACAAAGGTCTCCTCTCATATTGAAAGGGTTGTAGGCCGTAGTTTACCATACTGGCCAACTGCGGATTCGCAGACCTCACACACTTCAGTAATGTTAAATTTTTTTTACATAAGCAATGTAAATAAGAATTAAATATTTTTTATCAGCTATTATTCGATGGCTGGCGCGCTTTAACAGCTCGACCGCCTTCGTTGATCGGCAATCTGGACGTATTCGGCCCACTGGCTGCCCACATGGAACAATTGCGTATTTGCCTAGATAAGATAACAAGGTTTTGTGCCTTGGTGAAAAGTGATGAAACAGTGAGTTTTGTTATTTTAATAGCTTGCGATATATTTTTCGCAAACCATTTGTCAGTTTATGTAACAACAATTATGCGGCATTCTTTCAACGTAAAAAGTATATATTGTATATACTGTGTTCTCCATATACTCGTATGATACTGTTATTTTCCATATCTGGCAACATTAAATTCATGTACGAGTTCCATTATTTGATTTTTTTTTATCAAGATGACGTCATTTGATGCATTGAATGTAGCGGATCACAAAATGGAGGTGCTGCCGGAAGTGGCTCTTCTAGATTGCTTGCTCCAATCGCAACATATTCTTGATCTTCGTCATGTTGCGCACTTGCATCGACGTGTAGACGATTACGTATTCTATTTTGGTAAGTTTCAATCTTTACTAGGTAGTGGATCTTAAGCCATATAAATAAATTACGCACCTCTCGACGTAGTAAATTTGTTGGCAATAACATTTAAGAAGTTAAGATTATTTAAGATATTTTTTTCAATTATGAGATAGAATAGCGTTTGACAGCCAATAAAAGTATGATCGTTTCAAAATTTTTCATGAAGTACAGATATAAATATTCGCAATTTTAATTTGCAGAAAATGTATGGCCACTACCAACACATTTCACACCTCGATTCTTATACAAGTTGAAAATAGATGATTCATTCGTGGAACCTCTACCCGTTATGCCGTGGGAGCAAGTCAAGAAGGAGACTGCGGAAGACGAAGAGCGAGAGGATCAGAGCGGAAGCTCTAGTGACTAGATGTTAACTATGACAACATATTGATATACCCTTTTTTAGTTTTGACTTGATGGAATTTGTTTAACAATTTTATAAATAGGGAATATTTATCTTTAGAAATTTATATCGACGTAAGTTAGGTAAGTCGCTCTCTATGGGCGGTGAATGATGTTTTTTTTATGTGAAGAGTAGCAAACGAGCGGGCAGCGGTTGCAGTAGGTACTATTGCCGTTAAAAACATTTAATTGGGACACTGGATTCCTTTTATCACATAACCACCTATCAAAAACGGATTTTTTAGTAGTATCCAATTAAGGAGCCTAAAAGTTTGAAAACTACAAAAAACATTTTTTTAAGCCTACATTAAAAATTGTTTTAATGGTTTTTTCGAAAATGTAAGGGGATAAAAATAAGGGATGGTTTTATTTCAAAACCACCGATTTTGCAACAGCTACTACTACTAGTTACTACTTTTTTATTTCCGGTTTTGTGCCAACTAATCTCTTATATGTTTAGTACATATAATTACATATACATATAATTTATATAACTTTCACCCGCCATACAAAACATAATTCATGTTTTCCAAGGTAAATATTTAAGGTTTATTGACTTTGAAGGTTCCTATGCAACAGTTAAACGGCAGTAGGGTTACTATAGTAATATCGAACCAATTCTCGTGTTATTTATATCATACGCCTGTTCTGGTACTTATCGTGCAACATGGGAAGAAGGAAGTTGAGAAAAGAGTACTCTAGAAGATCTATATCAAATATTAGGCTTCCGCCAATTGAACAAAACAGTGATGTGCGAAGTATAGTTGATGTAGACCCCGATTATTATACCTTAGTTGAAGGAAGACCTATTAGACCCAATATATCCATTAACGAGTACAAGAAAAACATTAAAAATATTGCTTTGAAAAGAACTGTTTATGGTTTTCTCATGGATGAAATTCGACGAATCGATAGGGACATCGAGACTGAGAGAAAAATTTTCGAGACTGCATCCAAACACTTTGATGAGTACCAGTACAGCTTTGATAAGTTTTTAGCAGATGACAATAATAAAACCATTGCTATAATGCGCAAGTCAGACAGTTTAGCAAGGGACTTAGCTAACCAAACAGAAGAACATAAAAAGGCCAATTATAGGTTAGCATCTCTAAAATCCAAGTTACAATACACTGATGAGTCTTTACAAATTCTGCTGTCGATTCAATCATTTCTTCATAAGGCAGCTCCTATTTTGTGGCAAGATCAAAATTTAAAAGCTATGACAGGAAATGTAGAAAATTTTATTATGGATAATGATATATTTCGTGCAATCAATAAAGATTTAATAAGCGACAGGCTTAACAAATTACCTCCAGCGCGCCTCTATTTTCAAACTCCGGAACAACTGCTCACTATTTTTGGTTTATTAGAAAAACAGAATCTAAACTACTTATTAGTAACCGAAGAACTTAATGTTGAAAAGAATAACTTTTTAAAATTACTGCATCAGTTAAAAACTTCATTGAATAATGAATTAGAATACATGCAAGAGAAGGTAAGTCACATTTACAATTCTTTTAAAACTTTTAAAATACGCAAGTAACAGTAAAATGTTTGTATTTCATGTTTACAGATAAATAACATACAAGAAGTTATTTCATGGAATGAAAATCGGGAACTTGAACTGAAGGAATTATTTTTCAAAATTTTAGAGGAAAAGATGCAATATTTGTTGTCGTCAGAGACAGCCCTTCAGACGTTGAATTATGTGGAGTTTGCATATGAACAATTAATTGCTTCCAATGATACTCGTTTAAGTTCTTTGGAACTTACTTTGTCGCTTGAAAGAGAGTACAATAATTTGATGTTAAATTTGTCGGCGTTTAATTTAAAGGACATAAAAACAATCGAAAAGGAAACATATGAACACGGGACTCAAGCGATAAAACAAGCAGTGATTGCAAGCAAGTTATTGAAAGATGTAGATAAGTTAAGCAGAAGATTAAAATCTTCTTATGAGCCCCCGGGTGGCAACTAAGTGTAATACGTTTAGTTAAACGTGATAAATTTGTATTTTGTATGTCGCCCGCGGTGTGATAGAAAAATATGTACAGTCTTTGTACAATAAGTTTACTTTTATTCATAGAATTTACTTGATTTGCGTTATTCAGTCTAGTTTATTCATAAAATGGCTATGGCAAATACCATTATAAGTGTCATAAAACGATGTGAAGTTTTGCGACAATATCCAGGTTTAATCATCTATTTTATAAATAAATACTATTTTATTTATAGTAAAAATATACCTTACAATGAATTTAAATTAAGCGTATATTTGACAACCGTCAAAATAATTTTAGAAGTGTCATATTCTTTTCAATTTTTCTATCCGTATTATTTTAATTGCAAACTTTATTCATATTATTCAAATGTCGTCATGCTATGAAGAAGAACGAAAACCTATGGTTCCACTGAAGACTTTGGATATCATATTTAGGCGTCGCTATGTACCAAATACTCAACATTACTTCGCCAATCGCAGGCACGCTGTTCAGAAGAGAAGGGACAAAAGCAAACCATGCACACCGTTTCATTTACCAAGATCTGAAAAGTTATTATCTTACATAAAATATAGTGACCGAAAAGAAAAATTAATAACAAGTAATAGATTGGCTCAGCCATTGCACTTGAAAGATAACTTGAGGATTGCAGCAACAAGAGATATTTCAGAAAGGCTTTTTCTTAAAGAAACTCCTGATGACGTCAGAGCTGTAGTGGAGATTCATCCCGAATTCTACACTGTAATTGAGGGTCGACCACTAAGATATTTTGATGATATTAAAGTATATGTAAATAACATTCGAAGTTATGCTATGAACCGCCAACAAATAGGATATAGACGTGATCTCGTTATGAAGATAGCACAGAGTCTTGCAGAAGAAATTAAAGAGCACGATGATATATTAAGCAACTTTAAACAACACGTTAAAAACTTTCAAAAATTTCTGACAGAAGATTATAAGAAATCTTGTGCAAAGGTGTTAAAAGCGGAGAAAGTTTATGCTGAATTGACTTCAAAAAATACTGAGTTTCTTGGATATGTATCTCAACTAACAATTTTAAACAATATATTGTTCAAATTGGATGCTATACGTAATATACTAAAAACATATCGCAGCTACTTAATATTTGTAGCCCCTTTATCATGGAGGCAGCTATATGACGAAACCTTGAGAAACAGAATTCAATCAATCCAATTTGAGGAAGGAGAATTTATGACTGATAACGATTTAGTTGAGACCACCAATATAGACAAAATGATTGAAGTGGCTAAAATTGAATTGGTTGATCCATATCCAGCTAACATGTTTTTTAAACAGCCTGAACAGATGATGTATTTGTTTCGTTCAATGGAATTACAGAGTAGAGAATATTTAATACAGCTGTCTAAAACCGATGGCCCGTTTCGGCTTTTACAAGAAAGAATTAAACAACTTAAACATTCTACAATACAAGAACTCGATTATTTTCAGTACTATATTGATCATATAAATAATGAAATTGGTAGAGAAAATTACAATGAGAATCATTTACAACAAAAATTTTTCAGAATTTTAAATACTTTCTTTTATGATAGTGTAGCTAGTCCTACTACGCTCAAGCTAAAAATTTGTATTGAATATGTTTATGAGCAAATTTTTGGGAAGTGTGAAGAAGGGCATCAGAGTTTACAGGATCCAATGAAAATATTGGAAGTTATGTATGAAGACTACAATTTACGATTGGACTCGTTGGACTTTAAAATAGTGAACCAGGCCAGAAATGATTTCTTTGCGCAAGACATAAAAACAATGAGAGATGCATATAAAGCACAGCGAGAATTAAGAGCATTCCGTGAGATGACAAATGCAATGAATAAGGCTTTCTTACCACCCGCTAAGTATACGAGACCAGTGCTTAAGAAGTTTTTGAATAAAAAGAGCCGAACGGCGCTCTCAGCTGCAGAGAGAATCAAATCTCAAGTACACACTGGTGAGCGTATTAGTCCAAAAAAATACAAAATTACCCCGGAAGAAAAGAAGGGATTGTTATTATTTACAGAATGGTGCGAGGGAATTAATCCAGCACCCTACCTTAAAGAGTATTATGATTATGTAAAACCCGCTTTTGAGTGGGTGCCACGTAAATCTATTATGCCTTAGACGTTTTTCATTTTTTATTTCCATTCAGTGAAAACTGAACACAAGACGAATATGCTTTTTAAAATTTTAATGTTTCATTTTCGTTCTATGTCTTTATTAAAAAGTATGTTTTCTAGATGGTTCAGGTTTGTTAGTGTGATTACATTTGATATAATATTGAACTGTGTTGTATGTTTAAAATGTTCAAAGTTTCAGGGCATAAACATTCCCGTAATAAGTTCGTTAATATATCGACAAAAGGCAATAGGGTAGTGAGTGACCGTAAAATATTTGTAAAGTCAAATAGTAATCGTTTGGATACGCCATCTAGGAGTGTTGAACAAAGAACTTCCCCTACTGATAGCATGAGATCTTGTTTGCTGTCACAGGAGAACTCATTACCACTCAATTCAATCAAACGAGTAGAGTTATTGTTACCTTATAAATCATACGAAAAGAAACAAAATAAAGAGAGATACTTGAATCACTTGGATGTAAAGGTTTCTGAAAGATATAAATTACAAAATGCAAGTATCAATAAAAAATTACACGAAGTTATCAATGACGATGTACTCGTTGTTACTAACTTTGATAAAAAATTCTTTAAAATTGTGAATGGTAGACCTCTGTTTCACCATATTCCTCTTTATAAATCGCTCAATACCTTATGGAATAGTCTATTACGTATTCGTCAAGAAATTAGTTACCAAAATGATTGTATTTTAAATATTGAGATTAATTTTAGAATGGAAAAAACAATCTATGATTTAAGTTTGCAAAGGTTTACTGAGCAAACAAACATTTTTGATAGATACATAATGGAAGATTATCAAAAGTCTATGAATATCTTAAAAGAAGGGAAAAAGTTGAATGCGAAATTAGTGGAGAAAATGTCAGAGTTAGAAAATATTGCAGATAAAAGTTTTATTATGAAGTCGCAGCTTATTGGGTTGGATTACAAATATGACGTACAACAGAAATACGGTAGGTTTTTATATTACTTATCACCTCCGATGTGGCGTTCCAACAACAGAGAATTCGCGCGATCTGTGGAAATAGAAGCCAAAGGGTTTGATTATGGTAGTTCCAATGTAGACGATAATTTTACTGTTACATTTGAGAAAATGCGTAAGGAATGTTTTGGTTCCTTTGTTAAACCAGTGTTGTATTTTACTTATCCGCATGATTTGATAGAAGTTTTCAAAGGTATGGAAAAACAGCAGGTATATCACTTTAGCCGTGAAACGCAACTTACTCCGCATACAAAGACCTTAAACGACTGTATACAAATTTTAAAAGAAAAAAATGCCTTAGATAGTGCAGCGGTTAAGGCTTGTATAACTGGTTTTGCAAATCTTCTACTTTTTTGTGAGGAACGAAGTCGTCAATTAAAAGAACAGTTCTTTAATGTACTTAATGGATGTTTTTATGAAAGTGTTGCCATTCCACAAGTTTTAAAACTTATTGTTTATCTGGAGTTCTGTTTTGAGAAGGTATTCTGTGAGAAACCGACGAATATCGACATAGTGACGATGGCTAAGGCGCTAGAAACTATGTATTTTGACTATTCAAAACGTTTAGACGCAATACAAGGCCATACAGTTCGCAGTGCTATGAAAAGATGTATGGGATTAGATAATCTGAAGGTAGTTAAAGCAAAATGTGCCGCTAGAGAATTACGCCTATTCTACAGATTAGAAAAGGAGTTGCTTAGGGCACATAATCTTCTACCTCAAGAGGTGAACGTCCAATCTAAAATAAAAAATAAGAATCTACACTTGAAATGCAATCGTTTAAAATGTCAGGTAAGTAAAGAGCGTCAACAAAGTTTGACTGATGCTGAAATTGAATATCTGACATTATTTACAGATTGGACAAAAGAGGAAAATCCGGCTAAATATCTCCAGAGTCTTAAACCTGATAACATGAAATAAGAACACTAAATATAACAATATGGCTTCAATTTGCGAGGTTTCTGAGAAAAAAAACTTCAATATTCATCATAAACTCAATATAATTATCATATAATGCATGATGTATACATAATAAAACAAATATATTTGTAACAAAATGTATATTACCTACTCATATAAATGTTTGGTTTCTTGGTATTGACGAATATCTACGTGGCATTTACATATTTACAAGATGAGTAACATAAACTCTGGTAAAAGCTTTATTAATACATAGGGGTTTACAGGTACCTATATTATTTCTCCATAAGTTAATAAATAAATATTTCTACCAATAGCTATCTATAAACAAATCATATTAAAATCACTGCCTTATGTTCTCAAAAGTAACATAATGACATTACAAAGCTTTGAAAATATTTTATAATGATGTTGCAGTAATATTAAGAGAATCTTTATTGATGGAATAAAATTTTTAATATGTTGGAACATAGTAAGTTAACATCTATAGCATCTATTTACATTTTATTTACAAACACAAAGCAATCTAAAGTAAATAGTAAAGCCTCTTTAAAAGTAAAAGCTTAAAATTTTTGAACAATAAGTGACCATATTAAATATTTTATTAGGATGTTATACAGTAAAAAAGAAAATAAATTTGAAATCACGCAATACAATTATTATGAGATTACATATCTATTAAATTAGTATGTCGCAAGAAAATATGTATATCATAATGTTTAAATGTAAAGGAATTTTTAATTCCAGTTATCCTTGAACGGGCTGTCGGGTCACATTTGTTCAAAAAAGTAATACATATTGTGTGACATAAGTAGTCAGATTTGATGTGAGCCACATTATATTATATTATTTTTGTTTTAAATGTTTGTGTATTTTTTTCATGGATATAAACCACTTCATAAAATTTCTTCTAGCGTTGACTTGCTTGGTACAGCAACTGACTGATCTACGTCTTTAACTGTTCGAGTTTCCTAGGTATTTTCAAAAGAAAATGACTAGTTGTTAAATGATTTTTATCAAAATAGCGTTCGCTTCTTTCAAATGTGCTGTTATAATTTGAGCAATATAATGATGGAATAATTTCATAAGACGTTACACATCTATAGTTAAAACAATATTTGGTGTTTCTATCTTGAACATCATTTAAAACATCCTGCCATGAGTTCCTGTTCGCTCGTTTCACTCACATACAAAACGTGACAAACAGTAAACGTATGCGGTACGTTAAGTTTATCGGACCCGTTTCTTTTGTAGCTTCGCTAGCTTTCTTCTTTTGAGTATCATCTCATAGAGGGCTTCGAGGCCCTCGTGAAGTCCTTCACCAGTGATGGCACACGCCGGTTGCACATGCCAAGCGTGCGCGTCTCGAGACCCATGTGGAGAGGAGACTAGTTCGTGCAATCCTAATAGTTTCTCTAACTCTCGTGGTTCTTTGGCCCCTGGTAGGTCCTGTTTATTTGCTAGCACTAGTATGGGTACTCCCGTGTTATCTGGCGATTTCGCAGTTCGTATCAGTTCCATTTTAGCTTCTTCCATTCTTTCTACGTCGACCGAGTCCAATACGAATATGATACCGTCAGTACATCGAGTGTATGATTTCCACAGTGGCCGGAGTTTTTCCTGTCCACCGACATCCCATACGAGAAAATTGACACCCTTGGATTTTCCGATGGTTCCTTTGACTTTCTCGCAATTAAAGCCGATAGTGGGGACGGTATTTAGATATTGGTCGAACTTGAGCCGGTACAACGCGGTGGTTTTACCGGCGGAGTCGAGGCCGAGCATAACGACGTGCAGTGTGCCTTGGGTTGAAGGCAGCGCGTCGAGCAGGCTCGAATTCTTGCCCATATTTGCACCCATGCTGTTGCGACGAGGATCATCTATGTAACACTTTCATCAGTACGCAGCATCATGGGCAAGGGCTTTTACCTGGAATGATAAAGAAATACGTTATGGATGTACAATTAAACTAGGAACTAATAAGATTAGGTATTAAAGATAAATCGTCGCTACTAAGCTTAAAGGCCTTTTAATAATTTCTATACAATAAAAGCGACCCACCCCTTAGTGGATACATTTCGTTACGTTTAATAAGGTAAATACCAGTACAGACTTTATTTGAAAGTACGGTCATAAGTTTATTAAGGAAGCGTGTCATTAGTGTATCTTGAATTTTACCTCCAAATTTCAGGTCGCTGTTTATGCTATTAATATCAAGTAATACTTCTAATACCTACGTGGGTGCATCACGGAGATACAGCACATTACATAGATTTTTGATATTTACAAAACTGAAGCGCTGGTGGCTCAAACGCAACGTTATTTACAAACGATCTGTAAAATTAAATGTAATCTGCAAACCGGAGCGCGGTTACCCCGTGGAACAGTGACCGTTTGTGGCAAATATTTATGAGGAGAGTATTTTTTCTGGGATATGCCAAGTAGTCTGTCGCGATGAATACAATTAAAAGTCTTTCGTAATTATCAGTTTTAATCCGTTAAAACTTCTAGCACTACCATTTAGAACTTCTAGTACCTAATACACACTAGCTTGATCAATCAATATGCATTTTAATACTAAACTCTGGATAATAATCATTTTTCTGAAACGATAAAGACATATCACCACTACTTCGTTAATGTTACAAAGATTTCTCGTGTATATTCGTAGGCGCGGTTTTCTTACGTTACAAGTAGAGCAAGGTCGGCTTTCGGGAAAATAAATAACACGGCATCTGTTACATTATAAAAATCGACCATTTTCCTCCTTCGTTCTTTTATTACTTCCATGTTGTTTTAACGCTTATGGCTAATTGTGGCAAAATGCTTTACGATACATTTGCACCAGTTTAGACTTGCACAGTATTTGCAAAAACATGAATAGAAATTTGCGCAAAATTCCTCTACGCAGAAATTATATACTTGTACGATACTAAAACGGCGTTAGTGTATCGTGACTTGTGACGCTGCCATTAGATGCGCTCGTTGCATAGCTTTCAAATAATACGATTACGATATAACCGCTACTCTATTAGCAGATATGCATAAATGAGAAATAATTAATTAGATTGTGCATATTTCAGTAAAACCGTTTCACATTTTTTAAGCCACAGTAGTTGTGGTTCAAAAGTCATGGTGAACAGCATTTAGCTGAATACTTGTTTATCGCAAATAATTTCTGTGATGCCATACATACGTATATAATACATACGTATTGAAATATCTATTTCTCAACCATGTAGATGGTATTGGATGTTTTTAATCGTCACTACGTAATACGAGCGGTTCTGTTTGTCCTCACCGACCTCGTGCCCTTTTATTCTTGAGTAATTCAAATGTATTCCCCTCGAGTTTCGATGATACTACATAATGGATAGTATTGTATACATACTGTGCATTACACATACCTACAATTTAAGATGTCAATGTAGAGGCGGCTATTAATTTTTTTTCAAAGGTCAACTCCGCTTATGCATTTGAACGGCGTGGGAAATATTAGTGTACACTTTTTGTACTAAGATGATGTAGGTACCCTTTACAGTGCCCAATGATATGTGAAGAAATGTAAGGGTTCCTGATGATACAACAGGCATTTGTTATCTATAAATATAGAAGTAGATTAATAGATGCATTTATAACAGAAAATTTCCATAGCAATTAAATCCTAAATTAATGAAGAATAATTAAATAACATTTAATTGACGATCTGGCTGGGGCCTCCTACAACCGGTTGATCCATAACATAGAGTATTGTCAATTGTGGCAATATTTAAGAGAAATCTATGTCTAGCAGTGGCTTTGTATGCGCTGCAATGATCATGTTAAAGTACTTATAATATGTTAAATGATTTATTACATACGTTTCGAAATAGCTCATAAATCAAGAAGATAACTTTTTTCTACGGGTATTTTATTTCAATTGAATGTCTAAGATTATGAGGTTAAAAAATTGATATTTGAATAATTGAATAAACAACGTGATAATGAATCTAGCAGTTGTACCAGTAGGTAGTCACAGTAATGCTTTGGAAATTTTCATTTCATAGCTTTGAAATTTGGCGGGTTCGTTCTTGCCTTACGGTATAAATTTTTTAGAAGTATCTTTGGGATTTAATAAAAATTTCACACTGAGCGAAAAAGCAAATAAGGTAAATTAGAATTCTATAACGGTACCCAGTTAGTAAGAAAGGTCTGCGAGACCAGTCGAAATGTCTTCGAGATGCCCTTATTAGGTTCAGGTTTGTATTGTATTTATGAAATTTTTTAACGTTTCACACTTTTAATGGTAACACGACATCAAAAAATCAAGGTCAAATAACGGTTGAGTTCCGTTTCTTTTAACCTTTTTTTATTTTTTGATTTGCTGTGGAAGTCTCCTCTCATATTAAAAAATTAAACTTCAATATGCGAGGCGACTTCGGTTTACATTGACGTCATTATTATCATCATCATCATCAACCGTAGGCCACATCATCGCTATCAGTCAAGCGAGATTGTGGTCAAAGACTATACTTCAAATAAAAAAATATAAAAAAAGACATTCAATATTAGTGTACCTACATGAATTGACAATAGACGAAATGGCAGCTGACTTTTAGGATCAATGTTAGATTTTATAACTACTTTAGTAAAGTTCTGATTAAAACTACGATTTTGAGCTAGTATTAATATTATACAATTAGACTGGAAGTTAATAATTCACACGGCTTGATTTGCGACGTCGATTAGTTGATTTTCTTTACCGGGCACGTTACAGTTCAAAGTTTTTGGTTTAATATTTAATAGTTATTTTGTATTGTCTATATTAAGCATGTATGCATGCCCGGACTTTAATGTGTCATTTATAGAATTAATTATTCGAAGCAGACAGATCGACGACTTTTTGCACAGACAGAGCATGACTGGTTGAACGTTTTGCTTGGTGCAGTTTACTTCGGGTCAAGTTAAGGTTGCCACACTTGGAATATTAATTTAATATGTCCAATAATTTTATTCGATACAAATAGTTTTAGTCTATTTATATAATGCACCGTAACCTTATTTAAAAGTGTATTTTATTGTAGTAAACTATTTTTTTATAATCTCTAATTAATTTGTTTTCATATTTACATTGCCCGGCAACCCTACAACTGTAGGTTCGTTTATTTTTGACATTAACGGGCAATGACCCTTCAAGTGTACTCTGGTTGATTTACTGCATTGTAGTTTTCAATGAAGTGTATTTAAGTTACAATAATTTTGTATTGTATTGTACAACAATTTTGTATTTCAGTTAATTAAAGACAGAACATCATAAAATATGAGATATTAATAAATGGATACTTAGGTACTGCATGATATTGCTGGAGTGGATTTTGGCGGAGGAAGGGATTAACGGTTACGCCTGTAATGCCGAATGTTTTTAAAACACTCTTAGCGCTTTTGACAAGGTTTAATGATTGTTATCTAACGATAATCGGAACTGACTGCTTGAGTTCGTCATCCGGTGCTCGAACACATACGCCAAAATTTGCTGCTTGCGATCACCCAAATGTGACTTAGTTTACGGTTTACGAATTGCTCCCAATTCTTTTTCAATCGTTTTTGGTGCAGACTGCCAGGGAGTGGAACTCCTTGCCGGCGGCTAGTTTTCCTGTCTCATATAACTTAGGATTATTACAAACAACAGTCATAGACACTTTCTAGACAAGCGTGCACCGACCGCACCTCACCATCAGGTGAGCTCGCAGTCAGACAATAAAAATACAATAAAAAAAGTGGTATTGAAATACTCATGTTTATTTATTACTATTATGTTCATATGTTTTTAATGTTTGTGCCGATTTCAACAATTTGTTTATGTAACAAATTATTACTGTACCAAATTTTGAGTCTCGTGTGTGTGTCTTCGTGTGTGTCTGGCAATAAAGCAGCTCTCGTTATGCTCGAGCTCAGAATGGGATCAATAAATTCCTCAGGTGTCTGCCAGATCCACTTCGTAACTCAGTAGCTCGAGGTACCGCTAGGTTTGTTTATACGTTGGTTATGCAAAATTCTGTAGGAAATGACGTAAAAAAAATGTAAAAAATCACAGTCCCTTTTGATCAGTCCTCATCTAATACGTAGTTAGATAGTAACAAAAATTAACATCACGGTACAAAATACGGCGCTAAGATACCTTTTTATTTACTAGTAAAAGTAAATGAGAAGTAAGTGAAAAGATACGTATTCATGCGTGTAATTTATTTCAAGATATGCGCATAAATTTAAAATAAAACACAAAATTTGTTTTCGAAGGCTCTAAAAAGAAGCTCGACAAGTTTAATGCAATATAATAAAACTGTCGTTAATGATTTAACATAGATTCCGAATTTATTATTATGAAAATTATTAAATAAACAAAGTTAGGTACATTATCACCCATGTTTCCCGTAAGGTTCAATACAATTTTAAAGATATTTGTATTGTCCGATTAATAATTAATGTAGATCCGTGAAAACTTTCGTTAGGCGCTATTTCAATTTAAATATTCGAGGTCAAATAAATCGCAAGTGGGTTCCGAACGGTCGACGAGACGCTTTCGACCCGTTTGTCTTGAAAAACTCGATTGGTTACTTTTGTTTTTATTCGACCGACTTAATATATTTGTCCGTGTCCTATTACTAATCTCATCCTAGTAGGTGAACATTAGGTAGTCTTAGTTACCAATTTGAAAATGTCTTACAAACCTATAGGGAGATTTACCTGTTCAATTTGTTAAAGGAACAGAGTACACTTAATGTAATTATTACTGGTTTCTAACTAATGTCTGTCTAGTGGGTAGATCTCGTTACGGAATGAAGCCTTTGTGGGGGTCACAGAGTGGAGAAAGTATGGTATTAATCGGCCCTTTACTTTCTCTGGTTGCCCTTATGGCGTGTCTGCCATCGTCTGTTAATGGAATTGTTTTGATTGACATTGATATTCACTATTTCTTTTGAATAACAGGAGAACTAATCGTAGCGCACAATATTAATTATTATGATCAACATGATGTTTATGTAACGAATTGGCTCAAAAACTACTGGACCGATTTAAAAAAAATTTCATCATTTGAAAGCTACATTTCACTGATCAATTTCGGCTATATAACATCAAGCTGCGACTAATGGGAGTGGAGCAGCAATGTTGCAAAAACGGGAAAAATTTATATGGCAAGACAACGTTTGCGGAGTCGGCTAGTTACTTATAAACTCGCAGCAACATATAATATGGGCAGAGATTTGATGGTGTCAAAGCTTAATATCAAAAGTTTGCAGATGTAAGTGGCCCATAATTTTCTCTTTATCTTTAGACTCGTCACATATTTATTGAAGCACGGTTTGTCGCTCCAAAATTCCTATGACCCGTTTGTTTGTTCTTTAAATCCAGTGCCGCCACAGCGAGCCCTTTGATTAACGTGGTTTACTTTAACGTCGTTGATCTCAGGTGGATTATATTATTTAGCTTTTCTAGATAAGTTTTTTATTTATTCTTTACTTTGCCAACTCTATTACATAGCCAGTTTGAAATGATATGATATGATATGATATGAAAACTGCATATTTTTATTCCTTCCGTATGTTAGGTTGGGCGGTTAATAAAAAAAGTACTGTTACTGTTAATATTTTCTATGAAAATAGAATAATTTCCCATTTTGTCTTAACGAATGTGACAAGAATGTTATTGATGATCATTGCATGAAGATGGAATGTTTTTTCTGAGCTTCACAATTATTGAAGAACAGTGTAAAAGTTTATTTAGCATATTTGGTGTGATTGTGATACATAAAGTATTAATAAATACCAATAATATAAGCTTAGCCGAAGCTGAAGATATAAACTAAAAAGTGTGGTTGATTAGGATGTTCCAAATTAAATTTTAGGTGAACTATTATGGAGATGTAAAGTTGATATTGGATGTAAATGTTAACTATCTACATATCATCAAGTTTGGTACATTTCTATTAAATGTATATCTCTACATTATAGTTAGCCAAATATGAATTATACCGTTATGTTAATAATACGAACTATAAAAGAATATTGCAGAATAAAAAGCTATATATTTAATTGTTCAAGTTATAAAATTTTCGATGATACCGAACAGTCCATTTATGGAGGTTGTTAATAGAACGTACAGCTGGCTATTGGAAGGGTTGCCAGTTGGGCAATTTTCTACTTATATACATTAACACTTTATTGAAAAGCATTGTTGTAATTATGATATTATGGAAAACTTTTAGCTAAACTTATTTATCATGGATTGAGTGCTTTGGTTAAATATTAATGCTGTTATCGTTTAAACAACATATATTTTTAAATAAAATAATAACAAATCTGGAAACGTACTTTCAATGTGATCAATCAGTTATCAGAAACTTTTTTTTTGTGATTGTTTGAATAAATACATGTTAAATAATTCACATTTATACATCATATCATGACAAAATAATTTTGGCACATTAAATGGATTATGAAAACTTAAAAATTCTTCTATTTGAACGTGACAACCCTAAGTCCAGTTACATGTGCCGCTAGTCAGCCTGGTATTCGGTGCAACACGTCCGATCCACGGCCGAGTCGCATGCAAGGTGCGGACGGCAGCACCAGCCTAGATAGCGGCACTAACCCACTGTTTAGTTGCCACTTCCGCCTAACATTCTGATAAGGACAGTACGGTCTTCCTTTTGAAGCCTCGTAACTTTTATGTGCGTGTAGTGATAGAAGCATGGCAGGTCAGGCGAATTTAAAAAGTATCAAATATTTTATGACCGCTTATTATGTGGATTTTTAGGCGTTATATGTATTAGTAATAGAAAAATGAAATAGATAAAAATTTAATATTTATTTTTATTAAATCCTCAATATCGACAATTTAGATGACATCTATGCGCGGATACGAGTATAAAGCTACACATAAAGCATCTCTCCGCAACCCGCGAGTGTGTCGGACGCACGAGAGGAACAGAATTCTATGAAATAGTATGCCCTAAAAACGACTACAAGTGTGTGTTGATGTTTCCCAGAGTGATAGATTATTTATGTAACACAAACGACCCAGTGTGATTGGTCTTTGAATGATATAGAACTTGAATAATGGGGAATATTTATATTGCCGGCTAATATTGGCTTTGTGAGAGAAACACATTGCAAATGGTATGCGCTGCAGTAGCTAGCATACGTGGTTTAGTCTGTGCATGCCAATCAAAATGAAAATAATATTTCGCGATATTGAGGATATCTTTTTGTGTGAAGTTTGAGAGATATTGTAAGGGCTTACAAAGAATATATATTTGTGAGTGTGATATCACACGGTACCCACCTACGCCTTATAACACGACGATCAAAGTTAGTGGTTCAAGGGAAGACTCAGATCGTCCAAATATCTGTAACAAAAAGTTTTTTTAAGTTAATATAATGTTGTAAATACATAACCTAGGGTGTATTATTAGTTATTGACCTTTTATCTAATCTATGCTATCCTATGCTATCTTATCATATCTATTATTATTACTATCTATTATTATAATTTAAGATCAGTGAAATGAAATAATTTACACTATATTATCATATAAACGTATTGTACAGGTTCTATTGTAACTGTTGTTATTTTATTTATAGTGTATTAGTGAGTAGAACATATTCTGTAAGTAGGTACTAGTACATTATAACATATCTACAAAGGTACGCTCTATTAGTGGATCATAATTTCAAACCAACTGTTAAAGGAAATAGATACTTGTAACAGCGAAGAGGGCGGATCACTATTTCCGTTTCTTCCCTTGTGCATTTCCAAAGCGGATTTTAACTTCCCAGTTTCTCTTTCCAAGAAACTATTATAGGATTTAATGAGGAATAAGAAGTCTTGTTTGTACACCTCTTCATGATTTTGTTATATAGGATGTTATACGAAGTTGACGGTGAATAGACAATTTTTTATTTCCTAATTTAGTATACCTATGTATTTTAGTATATAGTACTTCATGCGAATAGTTTAGAATAGGTTGTATGAATCTGTCTAAAAAGGTACGTAAGGCCCTATCTTGATGAATGCAAACAGATAATTGTATCAGTGGCGAATGGTAATATCCGCTTCTTTCTCCCTGTTCCTATTAACAGTTAATAAATAATGTACGACTATTTGTATGAATACAAAAAATTGTGAAATAATTGTTGGCGAAAATAAAATTTGTTTTATTATGAAATTGACTTTCGACAAAATGATGTACGAATATGATGCAATCATTATTACGTAAATATTAAAGTACATTAAAATGTACGCTAGATGCAATCCGCGGCTTTACCCGCGAGGTTAAAATAATTAATTTTCAACTATTTCCATTTAAAAAATCACATCAATTGGTTTTAACGAGAAAGAAGGACTAAAAAGGCATACAAAGACACATTGGCTTTATAATATTAGTATGTTTAAATAAGGTGATAGGTATTAGGGAGAAGAAAGTTTACTATCTCTGTTTGAAGCGAATAGCGTATTCGTGAAGTTTAACTATTGTTGAAATTAGAAATGACAATGGACGCAAATATATTGTCACCTTTGCAAAACAGTTCCGAGAGTTCTAGGGTACCTAAGCCTTACAAGCAACTCCATTCCAGATCTCGTTCAACATCGTATGTATTTACATATGTAGCCATTTGTTATTTTCTTAAAAAGCCGGCTTCACAGTTGTCAATTACAAGGTAAACAGTGGGTTGGTCTGAGAAAGTTAAGCTTTCTTGTACGGTCGTGTTATTTGAAAGCGGAATGTGATGAAAAAGTAGCGATTTACCGACTTGATTTTATATCTGTTCCACTTCATCTATGTATCTAGGTAAATGTGTCATTTAGTTATCACCTATAAATTTGGAATTCTGTATAGTTTTTGATTTCTCATAACGTCAAAAAACAAGAAATGTTGATGATACCAATTTTATTTTGATATAGATATTGTGCATAATATGTAATACACATAGTTTTGATTTTAGTTGGTGCTATTTACTGACGTAAGCTGTGTGAAAAATTACTAGGAATATTATTTTTTTTGCACAGTATGTCATGTAAATATTATATTAAAAATTTATAGTTAGAGTAAGAGTTTAGATATTTTAATTATAACTCATATTACAACACGTCTCTAGCAATATGCAGAAGAGTTACATAAAGGTCGCGTTCCCCAATTCTAAAAATATACATCACATGCATTTAAACGAGGTCTTGAGCGTTCAAAACGAGTGTGCACTAGACTACGATTACTGCAGCGGAGTTAACGGATTTCATTTCATTTTCCGCGCGCATCTGGCTCCGTAGAGAATGCGTGTAAAAAGTTTCTCAGTTCACGTCAGCTATTGCGTTAGTAATTTGCCACACGTGTAGCTGCGTAACGCAGATGTTCATAACGCAGTCTTTATTACAAAATGCTTTAGGTCGATAATTGAATCTCGCCAGGGTCATAGTGAGATACAAATACATTTAAATCTAAAACGACGGTACTCTTTTCGACGTTACCACTAAATATTGATATGTTGAAACATGTACAGCGCGATAGTGTAATTATACACTTTAATGTTCTTATATACGAGTACATTCTTTCTTATTTATGACAATTTGAATATTGCGTCGAAGCATGATACCTTGGTTTTTAAGTACTATTTAGGTATAATTAAGCACGCAGTTGAACTGTAAAAATGTAAAGAAAATACAGTAACTTTTAATAGACTAGATTTGTATTATTGTACATAATATGTGCAATATAATACTAATATTATTTATATATCTTCGGCAAATATAGGAATATTATATTAATTTTTATTTAAATTACATATTTTTATTATAAAAAAAAATATAGCGAATTGGAGGGGTTAGGGTTTATCACGAGACTTAAACTATCCCACAACTACAGATTCGCGTGCTATATAAAACCATCGTCCATATTTACCACTGACTTACTCATAATATCAAAAAGAGGGCCGTCCCCGTTTTTACTGACGAGTAATATTTTTTTATGGTAGTAGAGACTTGTGTTTGACTGCGAGTCTAACGGATGTGAGGTGCAGGCTAGGATATAGAACGCTTGCATATTAAATGTAAAGGAAGAAAGAAAGGAAAATGCGTTTAGAATACTCATTTGTTATTCATGCTTTAACTGGGTCATAAATCGATCTAGGTTCTGGGCGAAATTTTAGTGGTATTCAATTTATACCATACCTACGCTTTGTTTATACAATTTTATTTGAATATACTCTTAAGTGGTTTAAAATTTGTTTTGGTACATTTTAGTTTCCTACAATTTTCCAAGCCGTACAGTCTTTATAGATTTCACACCTAATTATGCTCGAGCAAATATAGTCGTAAATGCTAAGTTGCACGCGCTTACGACGATGCGGTTTTACAGTGTTATAGTTCAGTTTTTTTGTTATTTATGATTACGTTTACGAATCGATCCTTGTGCGTAACCAATCAGTGAATGAACAATTTTGATTTATTGAGTAAATAAACTAGTACTTGCAACATTTTTATTCAGCAACGATAGATAATAATTATCTGGATAGTTTATCATGTTTTTGCGACTTTCTGATTATTTTTCTTTTAAGATTTAATATTAAATGCATTTAGTATGACACTCATGAATACTTGCCACAATGTTTCCGAATTAAGATACATAATCTATTGCGTCAGGTGTTAGTTGTGGTGTCGTTGTGTGGGTTATGTAGTGGGGCGGATGGTTCCGATCGCGATGGAAGCCGCGTCATTATAAAAAGTAACTGAGATATAAGAATGGTAATTTTCTGGAAAGACTTTTATAGCTTTCATAACATTTATTATAAGTGCCGTTACTTTCCTATGGCGCCAGCGTGGCCTTTTAATCTTTGTTAATCTGTTATAATTGTCTAAGGATAAACACAACCATTAAACTGCACATCTCATTTTGGTCTGGTACATTTTATGACATAAATAAAAGGTAATCTTCTTTCACGACCACAGCAATCATTAACTTTAAATTACGTTGGTAATCAATGTGATGAAGGAATTTTGTATATCTCCACGGCATTTCGAGTACCTACAAATTTTTATAGCACTCGAAAATAAATATCATTTCTTGGTGACACGCAAAGCGCTTAAAATACTTTAAAAAGTCCAATTAAAAAATTTGACTTGGCACTATTGAAACGGTCATGCAATTAGCGGAACACGTTCGTTTATGGAACTATTTCGTTATAAAATGTACATGAATAAATTTCACAACAAGACTACTGAATGCTGTTATTAATTGAGGGTTCAATTGCGGCAGCAATGAGTCGGTTAGGATTGAAGTGATATTTGCTTCGGTTATTAAAAATTGACGAACTCTCTTCAGTATTCTAAGGCGGGTGAACGTTGCCAGTTTTCAATAAATTTAAATTATGATTTATTAACTTTAACAAACTCAAGATTCCATATTTAAATATTGTCATGATTAAATAATATAAACAATGAAAATAAAAGATACTACGAATAGGAACCAGTCGTTTTGTATCGTTTAACTGAGGTGCCGAGTTTGAATTGTATGCTAATCTAATTGCTATTACAACGTAATGTGCGTGGGAGGAACATGTTTAGAGCACGAAAACAACAATAAGACAAAACATTTTAAAATTATAACTGCGTGTGGTAAAAATGAACATAAATAAAATTATGTACTAATACCATATTAACAAGTTTAGTGATTTTCCTTCTACCTACTTACCTATGTAGGTATATTGCATACATACAATGTTGCCAACATTATACGATCGCTCTTAACACGTGCAGGCGTAATAGCTTCCGAGTTTTCTTGAGGTTAGAGGCTTTTGAAATTTTGCAACTTTTGTATACCTACGTATGTACGAGTGTACCTGTGTTTTATATGAAGCTAAGTAGTTTTCATGTCTTTCAGTTTCGCCCCCAGCCTAGTGACTGTAGTGCCTTAATGATGAGCTTTTTATACTTTTATCATCGTAAACTCTGGTTTTCAATTAAACATCCAATTTAACATTTTTTATTACAACCTAGACTGGCTTTTAGCCGTAATCACGGTTGATGGGATGCGTAGAAGCGTCCTAAGATGTATCATGCATTTATTCAATCGTGTTTTTTGATTGTATTTTCAGTGTACATCTATGTACATCGTTTGGTTTGGTTTCCCACGAATTGAAGATACTATATGTTTGCAATCATTTCTTAAGTATCTTTTATTTATTGACTTATTTCCTCGTATCTTCGTGTCATAAGCAACAGACAAGAACATTCCAATATATGTTATAACACAAAGTATAATTATAGTAAACTTACGCTCATTGAACGCTCTACGTGGTTTCTAACACAACGTGTTATTACGAATGTCGTGACTGACGTGAGTTTCGTATTCGTAGACATGTGAATTACCTCTAATTTTGAAACGTTGTCATTATTGAGCTTATGAAGGTCAAGTATTAAACTTAATGATGAGAATGTTCTGTTACTATAATGTTTACGTAATTATATTTCTAGACATAAATGTGAATTAACACGTCTTTCACATGATAATGATTTCCCTACTGGTTTATAATAAAATAGAAGTTACAGAAATAATATATTTTATCAAAAAAAAACATAAGTGTTTTTTAAAAAATTTTTTTCAGGAACCTTTTCGGTAAGTATAGCAGAGCTTTTAGCAGCACTGAAGTCTACTAACTGTAAATACGACAACTTTTGAATAGAGAACTTTTATCGACGTTAATGAATGGCGTGTTTATTCAGGTTGAAATGGGGCCATATAATTCTAAATATCAAGTAAAAATATACATTTATAAATTGTGAATTTGAATTTTATACATACATTCATTATTGGCGTTATTTAAATTCGTACGCTAAAAAATTTGCACTATTGAGTAAAGTGCGACACACTACAATAACAGTAGTAATATCTATATATTAATACGTGAAGCGAAAACTTTGGACCCCTTTTTACGAAAATTGCGCCCACGGAGGAGTATGAAATTTGGCACACTTATAGTTTATGTGTAGGAGAAGTGCAGAACGCTAATATTTTTCAATAAT
>DWGJ01000750.1:0-25731 GCA_018246895.1 Aspitha aspitha aspitha | reverse complement strand
CATCATTCTCTTCATGCATACACGCCGGTTTCGGAGGCTCTTGACTCCCCCATCAGCCAATGTCTGACCTATTTGGTTGAGATAGGACAGTCTTGTTTTTTACTTGTATGTATTATATGTAGATCTAAGTTACACATAGTTGAAAGGTGTCCACGTACATATAAATATGTATATGCGTAAGTTATTCTAAGAACTCAATAGGAATGTTTCGACCTGCGATAATTTTTACATCACTTCGTCGCATAAAAAGAAGTAAGTTATGCATAAAACGTTTAGCACAAAAAAATGTGCAGCGGTATAGCATTACTATAAAACCTTCGACTCGATCAGTAATCGGTTTGAGAAATTAATTATAATGATTCCGTAAAAGCACCACAACTTATGGGGACTTGAAAACCATATTTGTCATTGCTCAATGAAAATCAGAAGCAGACTGTAGTCGAGCCTTTTGTAGGAGTAGTCAATGCAATTTTTCTCTTTCATTTCCTATAAATAATTCTTTATTTAGTCATCATTTAGATTTGCAAAGATCGCTGAGTAAAAGCTAAATTAGGACAATAAATATGTTAAAATACTTGAACAAAAATTATTACGCTGTCGTGCTAACATTAAATTATTATTTGATTCTCTTTAATATCTAAAGTTTAAAATTTTAATTAACACGATAATCTTCTTACAAATCAGAATTGGAAATTAGATAGCGTTGCATTTGAATTGAATAATTACAAATATATATGTATAAGCAAATGTCGAAATTATAATGTATTGGGATATCTTTCCTAGCAAGTAACCTTATGTATGTAAATATATTAACAGGATATTTCAGAGGTCAACTATTTAATTTATACTGCGCAAGAAATTGTGTGTGAAAATGCAAAAGGTCAACGCTCTCAAGCTATTTAACTAGTGGATCTTCGAATCTACAATGAAATTCCTTTTCAAATATTCCGATAAAATGCCTTCCGTATATTAATTTTTATAGTTATCACATTACTACTTAAACGATAATACGAAGGATAACTGATATACAACCCTCTGATGCCAAATTAGATAAAGGCTGTCAGCTGATATGGGTATACAATAAATTTTCGAATGGCTTATTAGTTTAATGGCTGACGCTGATTTCTAAGCCGGGGGTCGTGGGTTCGATTCCCAGCCAGGAAAAAGATTTCTGTGATGAGCACATTCATTTGTTCTGTATTGTATTGCGCCTGTTGTCGTGGAATAAGATATTTTTCACAACAAAAGTAGTCTATGTCACTATTCAGCCCGTCAACTATCTCCACCCCAAATATAACATCAATCCGTTGCTCCGTTTAAACGTCAAAGAAGGACAAACAAACACTTTCCCATTTATAATATTACATATTATGGAAGTATGGATATCAAGGTATATATATCGATATATTTAGATGGATGTATTGTTAGAATAATAATTACCCTATTAATTGCGCAGCACCTACAAACTTCCGTTTTATCCATTAGTCAGAGCAATTACTTATAATTACTTGTGAAAACACATTGTATATAAAAACGTGGCTCACTAAAAAGTGTATTCAAGCCGCAAAAACCAATGATGGATATGTATATTATTGTGATTTATACAACACAATCACAACATTCTTTTAAGGCATAACGTTACGTGATTTTTAATTATTAATGTTCTATCGCATAATATTTATGAGATAATGTAAGTATATAAGAAATTTAAAATAGCTTCCGGAGAATTAACAAAAAAATATCTTAGCATTGAATCTGAAGACTTAGCAATATAAAACGTTTAGCTCTGATAAATTAGTGCAACTGAATAAATTCTAATGTAAGCTGTATTAAGAATTAAATTGTATATGTATGTGGGTACATATGTATGTACCTACATTTACTAGAGCGAAATCACGTTATAGTAATTGTTGGCAAAAGCGATCTATCCGAATGAAGAGAAAAAAATTAGGGATATCTATTCAAAAAACTACATCCACTTACAAAGAATTATCTGTTATGATTTTTTTATTTCAGCAAAACTCATTTTGTCAAACGCTAATCAAAATTCAAAATATAATATCCTCATAGCTGTCGTTATTTTAGACAGTTTAAAATCTTGCAAATACACGACAAAAATATCGTGACAGATATATCCTGTTTTGAGACTGGTATCAATGGTTCAGTGGGTGTGATGAAGGTCGTTTGCTTTGGAGTCGCGCGTGAGTTTGAAACACCTACTATGTGGCCGATTGGCAATAACAGCAATATTGCTATTAAAACTAGAGACACCTATACACATAAAATTTTAGTGTCTGTCTGTTAATTTAAATTAACTGCGCTTTTTAATTTCATAAGATTATAAAGTAACTGCGGGACAAATAAAATGTACTTGCGTTAACAGTCGTCTGTTTATATATTTAGGGTAAATTTCGGAACTGCTTTACCGATTTCGATGAAACTTTCATTAGAAAATAGAGGAGAAAATGGAGATGGATGAGAGCTACACAGTGTCTATGAGAATATTTGAAAATACGAGTAGGTACTCAGTAATAAAGCAAATCTGAACTTACGTACTTGTACGCGTATTTTCAGGTTCCCTGGTACTCTGTAAATAAACGTTGCTTAAAACTTATAAAATGGAAGAACATCAATCTAAAACTAATGTTAAATGCGGGTGAAACCATGGAGCGAAGCTAACGTGCATCCGACAGATTGCAGTATAAACCAATATTTATTAAGTATTAATTTTTGAATTTGAAATGTGGTTTAACTACTTGTACCTGGTTAGTTCTTTATAGACTATTGTAGGAGAAATATTGTCGACGAAGTGTCATAAGCGATTTTTGTTACGGTAATGATGACTATTCATATAAAAAAATCAAAACTCTGCAAAAAGCATGTTCTACTCGGATTAGCCGGACTACATGATATTATACCTACAACAGGCATTTAATTTATGATGTATTTTTTAGAATTTTGTGGGTACATGTTTCGCTAAATTTAAATAAAGAACTCTTGACGACGTCAAACATTAGGAATGCCTTTATGGAGGCAAGGATACCGCTTTCGCCGAGCGAAAGCGATGTTTTTTATGCAAAGGGTGTGTTTACTGGTTTTGATGAAAGCACACACGGGTTATATCAACACACGTGTCATTCAAACAAAGGCCCATTCAAGCCCAAATTCTTTTATTACAAGTTTTTCTACATTCTACAATGATATTATTATTCAAACAATCCTAAATTTGATTATAACTTAGCCGATTTCTATCTAACAGTGTTAAATTTGTCTTTCGAGAAAGATAAGTTAAACTATTCAATAACATGGTAACATATAAATTGTATATAAATTAGAAATAGTTAATGTATGATAACTTCTCAGAATTCTCTTATACGTGCACGACTCCGGAAGGACACTGCTGCATTATTTACGGCCGCCAAGCAGCGTTCGTCTGTTGCGGTCAAATATAGTTAATTTAAGGTTTATATCAATTTAACTTTACTCCTGATATTAATTGAATTTGCATAGTTCATCACTTTGAATGCACGCATGCACGTTTTTTTTCTTTTATAACAGTTGTACCATAATTACTCTCCATCTCGTAATACTTATTCACTCAGTTAATTAAAAAAGAGTTTTAAACCATCACAATATATTACAGCAGGCATGCATTTTTGTAAGTACAAATAAATCTGCGCCTTTTTTTGAATAATTGCTTTATATCTTGTCGTAAATATCGTCTGTTGTGATAGTCGCCACTATGTTACATTCTTATTTTTTCACGCATTGTATCCTTGTGCAATACATACCTGCACGAGCGGTTTATTTACAAATTTATTTAATATCTGCATTGTGCACGTTGTAACTTGTCAGTAGTAAGCGATCGTTATTCTCAGTTATGGTCAGTTTATTTTAATAAATCTAGTGCTTAATTTCTCTTTCTGTTTGGTGTGTGTGCGTATGAATATGCGCGGATGTGTGCATAATGTGTGCGCACGTGAGATTTACATTTGTCGCGTGCATTAGCACTGTTTGTGTGGTCCCATTGTAGTGTAATGAGATATGATCGGGTGTATCAGTGGGGAATGTTTTATTTATATCAACTTTATCTGTGCAAAAAAAGATTTAAGCGCGTCGATAGGCAACTCGTAAATCGCGAACAGGCATTCTCGCGACGTACGCCGTGAATGACAAATCGTTGAGTAACAACAAGCTTCAATGCTTTTTTAAATAAACTTGCATTTGGTTACAATCTCGCCAGACTATAAGATAAACTGTAGGTTATATAGGTAGGATATAGCGCTCATATAGTGCCTATTCACTCTTGCCATTAAAAATTGATGTACATGCAACGATAATAATATCTAAAACAGAACCATTTTTTACGTCCATACGAATATAGTATTTATATTTTAATCACATCACATCACATTTAAGTCACAGGCGATAACAATCTAATCAGTAATACAGTAAGAACATATAACAAATCGCAATGATGTGATAAGATTAGCGGAAACATTATTTCGTTCGAATGTTTTATTGAAACTGTCGGCAACATACCACATCCACTGACATATTTATAGCAAATACATCGAAATACGTATATCTATCTATAACTACATATTATCAAGAACTGGAATCATTTGGTGAGGTCAAATACACAAAACCAGTATGTATATTGATGTCATCAACAGCATAACATCACGTTAATGGCACAACACATCACAGCACATTTAAATACCTACATACATATTATGTAATATATTGTTTATCAGCTATCCGGTAACCATGAGATATGTATGTATGTAGAATTAGTTAATTTCGAATCAGATAGATGTGTGTGAAATTGTCCCAGTTATTATTGGTATCTTTTGGACGCAGAAATCAAATTCAAATCGTAAACATAATAAAATTATGCAAATACCTTTGAAACTAGCAATGTCAGTATCACATCACATAGGTTTAGCGTCAATTATAAATTTTATTAGGACAAGTTTTAGTTTAAAACATCTCCATCTACGCTCATGTTTAAAGGTATCTATACAAAATATTAGAAAGACCGACATGTATTAAACAATAAGTTATTATATGTATTATTATTTCTACCTACTTTAGGAGCCGACAAATCGCTAAACGTTTTGGTATTCGCTTCGAGGCGTATTACGAAATTTCTACCGTGGGTTCAAATGAGGTATGTCGAAAGTAAATTGTGATTTAATCAAATTGCGCGCTAATAATATATCCACGTATAGTTTGTATTGTTTTATACAATAGCAATTATTTTATACAATAAGATGGTAGGAGAAAAGGAGGTAAGATGGTATACAGCGATGCATTGGATGTATTTCTGTTACCAAGCAAAAATGTTGGCATCTTTGAAATTGGGTTTCTAATTCGGCAACTCTCAATTGCTATTGTCTGTTATTTATTATAATAGCTACTAATTAGTCCAGTGCATAAAAAAACCTCGCCGCTCTGCACATAAAATGGAATGGCAGTAATATAAATACAACCAAACAAGGTTGAGCAAGGAATCTAATCGGACTGTAAAGTAACTCATAAAATTTAAGTTAAACGCATTCAACATTATTTCTTATGAAACTAACAATAAAAATGAATTCAAGGCAGATAATAACAATGTTTTTAACCTTTCTACATTCTGTACCAGCTATATTCATCGGCGTCGCTCGCGAGCTTATGTTACAGGCTAGGAAAGTCAAATTTAGCAAATTTAGGTGGTAGGTTATGACCTTAAACCTTGAGGGAACCATGAGGGAAGATCCATGTAACACAGAAACAATGAAAATATATGAAAACAAACTACGTCAATCTCTAAATTACAAATAACATTTACAATCGGCCGTAAATTTCAATATATAGTCCGATTCTGGAATATTATTGAGTTATGGATTTCAAATAATAATTTCATCGTTATCAATCCTTCATTGTTTCCGTAGGATCTCCCATCACATTTAATAAGCTTAAGACCATAACTTTAAGCAAGTACGAATTGGTTTTTATTAGTCGCTTTTCGCTGTGTTACTTCAATTGGGAAGAACAAGAAAGGAAATCAAACATAAGCAAACAATAAATGGACGTAGTTGGTTACGATAGAAAAAAAGCGGTTTTCTCTATTGATATTGTGAGTAAAATTGACACGAATAGCAAGTGGAGCGGGCAGAGACAACGATTCGAGGGTACACCAAAAAGAAAGTAAGCCTAGCGCGGTGCAATGGATTTCACGGGAAAATCAATTGGCGATCACAATACGAACGCAAACACAACAGTGCTGTGGAGTAGCTGTGAACTTTCCGTTTTACTAACAGAAACAGAGGTCTTCAGAATGAAACCCGCTTTGAACAATTCAATCCGGACCCGAATGATTTTAATTTCGATGTAATTCTCAATATCGTTTTCATCATCGGTCTTTATCAGTCCACTGCTGTTTAAATGCCTTTCCCAATGCGCAATTTTGTCTGGAAAAAAGAAACGCCTAACTTTGGGGTAAACGAATCTCGAGTAGAGAACACAGCTTACGTGGCCGTTTGTAGGCAAGCTGCAGGCGAACCTTAGATGCGGCAATCCAAGGACAACACGAAATGGCACGATACGAGTACAACCAATTTATTATCTTTATTAACATATAATAACAGTGATAGCCTAGTGGTTTGAAATTCAGCCACCCACTCGGTAGGTCTGGGTTCGATCCTGGCACGCACCTCTGATTTATTACGTGCGTTTTATAATTAATTTAAATATCACTTGCTATAACGGTGAAGGAAAACATCGTGAGGAAATATTTTCTGATATATATATATATATATATATATAATATAATATTTTCTGAGGTGTGTGAAGTTTACCAATCCACACTTGACCAGCGTGGTGGACTGTTGCCTAAATCCCTATATGAGAGGAGACCCGGTCCAGCAGTGGACCATTAACAGGGTCGAACAACAACGGTAACAATACTTTCCCAATCGCCGCATTGCTGCGAAGGTAACGTAAACGCTGCTAATAATAATAACAAAGATTGATGTCTTGACACTTCTTAGAATACACATAGTAATTGCCCATTGGGTCGTGCGTTAGATCGCGGATCGTTCCAATTTCGAATGCAAGGCGACAGAACGGCGCTGGCGCATCCGTGGACAATCACCGCGATCCTTGGCACCGAAATTCGTACACCAAGTTCGTTTCATGGATCACATCACCGGCCCTATTGTATTCATAACACAAGAATGACCTACACTACACACGTTTGCGGTCCGAACGGAATCGTGCGATTCGAAATGAGATCTCATAATTGTTTTTATATTGTTTGCGAATCCATCAATAGCAGGAAGGCCAGCGGAGTCTGAAGGCTTCCATTTTTAAAAACTCACCTTACATTGTTAATCAATGTGTTTGCGTGATTGTTATCTATGTAATTAACTAGTTTGTTTGTTCTCCTAACATTCTAGATGTTATTTCATATGTCAGAACTGCAGATTATGTACGTTTTATACTAAATGAACTATCGATTTCATTGCTTAATGCTCATCCGTGATAATCTAAAGGCAACATATCATAATGTACAATTATACCTATAAATCTATTGTTTATACCTTTCTCTCAACTCTCATCGTCGATCAACCGATATCTAAGTGGTACTAACAAATTGACAGAACTATGTCAACAAGAATGAGAATAGTGAAATTATAGGAGAGAGTTACCTTGTATCAAAATACCTGTTTGGTGACGCGTCGCAAAAGTCACTTTCATAAAGATAAACATCTTAAAAGTTCAACATAAGATACGAGTATACTCGTATCTTTAGTGCACCTATATATTTCCTGATTATTGAAGCTATTGTATCATTTAGCTCATTAAGTTAGTATCATATTTTTTGATTATTATTACACCATCACGCCAGGTCCCTAACGGGTAGGCAGAAAGCAAGAAGTTCCAAATATCCCTTTGTTATAAACAATTAGTTCATAACAATGAAAATCCTCAGACGGGTTCCCAAAACTATGTTTACCACATAATGTATTTGGTTAATAGCAGATTGAAGTTGTGTAACTACTTAATCAGTCAAACCAAAGCGTTGTTTGACTAATTGAAAATGGAAACATTCAAAATCATTTATTTCAAATTGAGACAGCTAATTTATTTCTAACGTCTAAAAAACTGCAACACTTTGAGAAGGTAGGTAGGTTGAACTTAAGAAGAAAAAAAAAATTAATTAAGTAAACTCCGTAGCAGACAAAAATTTCAAGACACCCTAAATTAAGTAAGGATTATAAAATAAAATAAAATCACATCACTGAGTAAATGATAGTAACCAATCTAAACATCCTTTATGCGAATAATCTCTTTAAAAGCAATTAATTTGTAAGATTCTGTGTGGCTACGTAAATTATTTGTCAAATCTTAGCACGTGACTATAATGATTGAATCCAGTAAAAACACTAGGAAGAGTTTGTCGCAACGAGCTATTTCCTACACGTGATTGTTAAGCGGTTAACCGTTCAAGTAAATCCGGTACCGACCGGTACTTTTACTTTCGTTGAGGTTGCGCCCGCGCGGCTTCCGCCAACGAAAGTGCTTTCGCGAACGCGTATAATCGTTTATCGATGTCGATAATTGATCATCACTCGCGATGATTTCAGTTTTCCGCTCCGAATAACTAATGATCCATAAAGTATTTTTATAACAACAGTGATATAAATATTTGTTGCTTAGTACTGGAAATAATATCAAATAAAAAAAAACAAATTGATAATGAATTCAATAAACCACAGGGCAGTAAATTTGGAAAAGCGGAAAATATAAAACAGGTCCTTAATGGACAAGTTACGTAATTTTACAATCTATTAAGTACGGTCCTGTTAGATTTTTTCGAACTGGCAGATGCTCAAAAAGGTATCTACAAAGATGTTTTGTGATATTTAATACCTTAAAATGCGTCAGCAATACGTATGATAACACAAAACGTCGATTGCATTGCTTGATTGGATGTTAATCGTTCGATTGTTTCAGATGATATCAAATATTTATTGAGTGTGCAAAAAGTTGGCTCTGTCAGTTTCGTAGAACTTTTAGTGTCGAAGGTCGAGTTTTTGTTTATTTTATTAGTGATTAAATATCGTGTATGGGCAATATTTTGAGTCTGGTAAGTTAATATAAAAAGTCTTGAGATTTTTACACATGCTACGTCCAAGATCACGACCGAAGTTATCATGCGAGTATAGAGTTCGAGACGAAAAACACTGCATTATTTAAAAGTTAATATTGCAAATGAATTTGGAATTAATAAATTTGACATCTAAATACAAAGAAAAAGTTACATCAAAAAAGTATCGTCGCCGGCACGTCACTTACGTTTACGATCGTTTCGCTTCTCACTTCACTTTCTTCGTCAATTAAATTCGCTTTTAATAATGAACAGCTCACAAAATACATTTTCGAAATGAGCTGTATAAGTTTCTTTTTGTTTTTTTTTCATTTTATTATTTATAATTGTGTCACTATTGGATTATAATCAAAATATATTTTGTGCATTAAGAAATGATTCATTTTTAATGTTTATTTATTTTTTTATTAAATAATAAGTGTCGGAAGAATGGTAAGCAATGGTACACATCGCAAGCATTAAAAAGTTAATGTTCATGTTTGTTGTCTGTGGCGCTAGTGTCTACTCCTTATGAGTCTTCTTGTCTCTGCCTATTCTGTATTAGCCATTATACTGCAATATACGTTTTATCAGTTATTTCTATTTTTCGCGTTTTATTAAGTTTCCCACAATAAGTATTGATCATGTGTCATTGCTATCTGCCAATATCGATATCCAATTTCAATTGTACGTCTACCGGAAATCAGACAGAGGTTCTAACCTACCTACTCATTTCAGTTGTTTATACGACGTTCATCGAATCGTAAAGGCTCGAGCAACCGTGAAGCCTTTTAACAGCTCAAGTGCGAGTTGGGAAGGGATGATACGCGGGGAGGGGGATTAACAATTGAACGAACAAGTCTACTATTTTCGGGATATTACTCGTAAATGGAATTATTGGAAACTTTGCTTAAACTCGCAATTAAAATTCTAATGAAGCATGACAAACTAAACAATAATAATAGTAGACTGACGAAGCGTTCAACCGAAGTTCCTCTGGTGCGCCTTGAACTTGTGCTTTGAACGTGGCTAACTGTCACTATAGCATTATTTCCTCTATCTGCAAAAATAATCTATGAAGCAAGTTAAAAAGCTAGTTATTTAAAACAATACGAGTTCATATTTGTTACTTAACTACAGATATCTTAAAAAAGTACAAACACCCCTCACCCAATAACACTGAGGGAAAATAATAAGTACAATCAATCATTCTAAAATAAAATTAGAAAATTTGCGTATAGAACTGTTTATACTTACGTAACGTAATATAGAAAAGGCATTTGAATTAGGTAATATACGTAATATATACCGTTTTCGTCGTTAAATAAGTCCCAGGCTAGTTTTAGTGCAAAAGTTATAAAATAATAATACCTAATTGACACAACATAAGAATATATGTATCTGTAATATTTACCATTTGATATAACATGGACATTACTTAACATAAATTAACATTTATATATTTTAATTCATTCAAACATAATTAATTTAACATTTAATTTTAGGATATTAAAGCATCTGTAACTATGCTTAAGTTCATATTAATATTCCTTTTCTATATCTATTTAATGATATAAGCCAATACCGTATCTGAGATCATAATTGGTTTTAAATGTATAATATTTGGTGATAATAAATTTTTCAATCATTTCTAATTATTTCAATTCACTTGAATTGATCTTATTTGCGTATCTATTCAAACTGTAAAGAAAAATTTGAGGTTAGGTCTACATTTTTACCGTTATTTTGCAAAGCTAGTTGAATTAGAGGAGACGATTAGGATTTGACAACACATAATGAAATCAAAGTTTTTAGTCAATCTACAATTGGTTAGAAACTATATATGTAGAATTTACATCCTGTATATAGGAAATAAAAAATCAAGGATATCTATCCTTTATCCGACCGTTTCAAATGAAATGCTAATCGATTTGCCTCAGCTGTCAATGATACGGTCTTACTTTTCAGAGGTATATGTTTATTTACCTATACATATATACTCGTAATTACTAAGTAACAAGGATAAAATTTACGCATGAGTGATTTTTTGATAACAGTAGGTAATTGCTATATTTTATGAGCGCCATACCAATTTTGAATTTTTTGGTTCTTTATATAATTCGTTGTTAGCACATAACGCAATTTATTATCAATTTTAGTGAAATTTAGTGTAGTAATAAATTATTATTTAGGAAAAGTGCCCTGAATTTGTATTCCTGTGTGTTGAATTATAAAAAGAAAAAAAAAATTCATTTTGAAGGCAATGCGAGCGAAACTGAAGGAGATAACTAGTCTAGTGAATTTCACGGTTCGGTCACTAATTGTTTAACAATGATTTACGAGCAGTAACAGCGGTACCTATAAAGATTTGATCCGAGATAACAGACTGATGAGCGCGAGATATTACATGGCGATTAATTTGAATACACACCGATAACAGGTTCATATAAAAAACATATTCTCATAGCTTAGAAAAAACACCGGGGTTTTTTATAAATACCACAAAGGATTTTTTAAAAATACTATTCGCATAGTCCACTTTTGCTGCAGGGTGGGCGATAGCCAGGCGTAGATTATAATGATCTAGAAACATCTATGCTTAGCGTTAATGTAATGTTAAAAATATTTTGAAACTGCATATTTCAAATGAAAATAATTTCACGCGGTCTTGACAGAATGTGATTTTGCTGTGTCGGTTAGAATAAAAAAAATTACATTAATTTCAATTATATCAACAACCTTTCGTTCGAAAACCCTGTCAATTCTGTCACGGTCCTTATTAGCTACCCACGCTATAGCTAGAGGAGTTCAAGCGAGAACGTGGATCCTGGCCAGCGACACGGCTAGCAACAATGTTCGTCTATCTCCACACAGCGCCCCAACTTACATTAAATAACGAATACCTACGTAATTAAAGGTTATATAACAATCTTTGCTACTTATCAGACCAACAGATTGATCGTAACAATCACAATCCGACCGTCAAGGCGAAACAATACGAATATCAAACCAATCCCTTACTAACAATATTATACGAGTCAAATCTATGTAATTTACATGCCGCATGGACAATTTCATTTGGTTCGTGACCGCCGCAGTTAATAACGTAACAATCAGCTAATACATTAGATATCGCGATACTGAATTAACGGTAAGACACCATTTCATTATATCACAGTTATACTTATCCTTGACTCGGTCACGCATAGCCGTGGCCATGTAAAAATAGCTCAGCTAACTATATGTCGTTAGAAAAAAACTTGTACACAAGTATATAATAGACCCCATTGCGGCGACACTGTGCCTGGTATTGGAATATAACAAAATTTGTGGCCAGTTTTTAATGTTTAATTAACAATCCTTTTATTGTTATCTTTGTATTAATGGGTTGAAAAACTTTCATGATTTTTCTTGAAATTATTGATTATAACAATAAAAAGATTTAAAACGTTTGACAAATAAATTAATAAAAATTAAAATTAAATATAACAGTATCAAATACGAACTTACAACATTTTTAAAATGGTATTCAAAAATTTTTTTTCTACTAATTTTTTTAAATTGATTGATACACTAAGTCATAAATGTAGTTTAGTAAATCTTAAAGATACTTAATTTTATTACCTACATTTTAAATTATATAAAAGACATGTCTATAACACATTCCTAATTCAAATCATAAGCGCTCTAAATAGTCAATTTAAAAATAAATCATGGCTGAATGGAACAGATAAACAAGTCTAATGGAGAGGGCGCCACGCGCGGTGACACGGTAGCCGTGCGCCAAGGCCGCCACTCACCGTTCCCTCAGACTGGTTCGACGACCTACAGATTAAACTCAGTATAGTTTATGCCAAACGTGATTTTATCCAATCGAACGCAAATCTCAATCTCCTAGGTGTTAATCTATATTTACACTTAACTGTATATACTGTTAATGGATAGCTTTTTCAGTTCAAAACAGTTTTCTATCATAGACCGTGGAATTGTTTTGTCCAAATTCATACTATTCCACTTCTTATGTATATGTAATGATTTATGTATTGTATCAGAATTAGTGAAATAAAAATTAATTTCTAACGATAAAAAATTGTAACAACAAATTGACACAACATTTGGCTACTACCTACTTTGTGCGATTCCATTTACATAATGTGTTTAAATTATCTTCACGAGTCCTGTCTAAAAAAGCTAGTCTATCTATTTTTGTATATTTATACAAACTATGACATTTCCGACAGAATAACCATTAAATTATGTCTGGTCCTGGCAGCCCAGTATGCCCCAAATATTAATGTTTTCTGTTTAATAAATGTGTCTTTATCTGTGTTCCTTGATTGTTCGTAACAAAGTTTTGATTATAGTTTATTTTCGTTTTGCAAATCATATAATAATACTTGACCCACATTCGCTTTTCCACTAAACACACCTCACTGCGTTCCAAAGGTCGGATAAATATACGTTAATTAAGACGTAATGGTGCTACTACACTGCCTTTTGAATTCAGTGGACTCATTACAATATATCAACAAAAACGGAGAAATATTTCAATTCTAAACAAGATTGTAGAGGTAAACCAGAAAATGTCTTTTTGTACATCTCTCATCTTACAAACTTTGCAAGGAGAAAATATTAGTAATTTATCTTTTGTTACAAATGATCTAGAAGTTTCTTTTCCATTGCGCGTTTTTTTATTTCTCTATTAGCTTGTACGTACTTCTAACTTTCAGAAGCCCTGGATTAATGGAAAATGGTCTGAACTACCACAATATTTGATGCAGAAATACCGTTATGCAGTATTGCGTGCAGCAACGTAAATCATAACCTTTGTGCGTACTTATTTACGAACTGTCGTATCTCCGTGTAACTGTACAGAATTATTGCTGTCGATCTATTACGATACTTGAAATAGGATTCAAGAATATTATTGGTCCGTTAGTAGGTTTGGATTAAGATTCATGTCCAGATACCCCGTATACTATTTTGGCACTACTAACAAACTGTATCATGTAACTATTGTTAAGCCTCTTTTCAGAAATATATTGTCAATTTTTTAAGAATTGAACTAGACAAATTGCCGCGAGCATCAATGCAATCGACAACCACACCCTTCAAACCAAAACATTGCTTCACGGTAGAATGAAGTAGCGGTGATACCGCCCATGGCGTATGCGATTGTATGCGATGCTCTGTCACCTAACACTTGCAAGATGATAGATATTTAGTCTCTGAAAGAGTACAAACAACAACAAGCAAGCGCATTTCATAAAAGCGATTACAATACAAAGAATCAGACACCAATTGAGCACTGCCACCAGCTAATAGAAATTTTCTATCGCGGCAACCTACCAGAGCGCGACTAGTGAATAACAATGAGGCTTCCGTAGATTCTCAGCGCGAGTAAAGAACTGTTTTGAGAAAACAATATTCCGATAGAGGGCGCGCATTGAATACGAATGCCGCACAAATTCCACTGTCGTTACGTCTCAATTTGTTACATGGGAACCGGGCGACAAGATAGCCTGTCAATATACAGTTCGATTATGTTAATTACAAGTCCATATAACATGGAAGATGAGTGCAGTTATGTTGGTTAATTTATATGACGACAGTAGCAAAGGATCTGGCAATAATCTCCCGTAGACTTGTATTTTATTTTAAGTTGCAAATCTTCTTATATTACACTGTGGAAAAGATCTCTCTGCGGAATGCTTGAAATGCTTAGTGGACTGGTCCAATACAGATTTTAGATCTGATTCAAAGAAACAACTGTTGGATGCAGGCCTTATTACGGTAGCTTTAGAATCGTTCGTATTAAGTTAGGATCTAAGTAATCATACAAATGTACATGTGTGCCAAACAACGGATTGATAATTTACTCATACAAGTAAGTTCAAGGGAAATACTTTTGCCTTATTACAATTCCCGTTGTTTACAAACAAAAGCTTATAATTTATCTATGTACATATGTATCTACATAGCAATAAAGCGAATAGCACTTGCGGTTACATCTCAATGGCATTTTATTTTTATATAAGGTTTTTCCACGTATTAAATTATTCTAACTTCGTTTGGCAATGGTCCAGGCTGTGCAGAAATCATCGCATAAAAAATATCAACTACGTGTTCAGAATGTATTTGTTCTGTATGCTAATGTCCTATTTCTATCTTTGCAGAATCGGCCTATGCGGGTTCGACAATCCTCACAGAGATCAGAAAACAGAAGAAATCAAAAAACATATAGGACAGGTGAATAAATAATATATTACAGTATTAAGTTCATCTTTTCAAATGTATGTATGTATGTACAAAGAACGTAAAGGCTTACGTAATTTTATTAACTTGGACACATAAAGAGGCACTGCACTATACAGAAATTCTCAGTGACATATGTCATCGGTTTCGTCTTAAAAGGCTTTAAAGGAGACCTTTAAAGTGGAAAAAGCTAACCATATCTGGCGATCTTAAGAACTTGTCATCTTTTCTCCCATCTGTCTATTTCTATAGATATATAGAGAGCGTCACAATTTTAATCAAGATAAGAAATTTTAAAATATTTGGTACAACTCGTTGCACAATTTAATCCCCTTGTTTAAAATTCCGCTTAACGTTAACACAAATCTGAATCCTTGAAAGAGATAACACGCGTTTGAATTTCATTCATAGACTACTGTTTATATAGCAACCAGATTCGGAATGCATATAATATGCTAATTGTTGTATTGGCCCTAATGAGTTACGCGTGTCATCAGCGCCGTTCGAGATGCGTTTGATGTTTCAAATGGTAATGACCGAGAATCTTGAGAATGTTAAGGAGGTTCTATTTCGCCATATACGCACTCGTAAGTTGCTTACGACGTCTCCGAGATTGTAAAGTAAGAAATTTTATTCGAAAGAGATGACCATCTGCCATTCATTGCACTTGTAATAATGTTAATCGATTGCCTTGACTGATTTAGTTTATATCATCACTATCACCTAACAAAAATAATATTGTAATATTGGGATTACCTACTTACCGTTCTGCACTTCTCCTACACATAAACTATAAGTGTGCCAAATTTCATACTCATCCGTACGCGCAATTTTCGTAAAAAGGGGTCCAAAGTTTTCACTTCACGTATTAATATATAGATTTTTTTCTGAACAATATTTTCATGTTTATTTTAATTTAAGTATTAACTTAATTTATAAAAGCATTGGTTAATCAAAAATCGTTTAAGGCTTGCGGAGAATGGCTTGTCATTTTCTATAGTTCTTACTTCAAGTAATTTTGTCTGGTAATTCTGTAGCAACATGCACCTGACATTTAATTCCCGATCATCCATTACCCAAATCACAAGTCAGGTGAACCCATCAAAGCTCAGCTTTAACGTAGTGCTATTATTATCCGTGTTTCGTATAATAATGACCTTTTTAATAGCTGGGCGTGGCGCAGCTTAATTATTTTTGACTCTGCCGTCTATCAGGTCTCATCGTGTTACGTCATCCGGTTGCCCAAGATACCGGTGCGGCCGATGCCGATGTTAAAATAAGACGCGTATAGTTGAACTTAAGTTTTGTTTGCTTTTTCACATTATCCTCAATATGTAGGATCGACGTTAAATATTATAAATACGGAAGTCATTCTGTCTAAGTGCATGTACTGATTTTGTTGAAACGTTGAAAAGATTAGCCGTTTACCCGTCCCAAAGATTATTCCGGATGAACAGACAGACAAAAAATAAAAGATATATTGTTTGGTTACAATGTACAAAATAAGTAGATTCGTGAATCTAAAATAGGCATAAAAATTATACTTTGTTAAGGGATACAAAGTTATGTTATAAGATTTTATAAATAAACAATAATAAAATAGTAGATACACTATTAAACATTACCGTTAAATAATGGTCGTTGAATTTTGTCTGCGGCCTCCTCTCTGTAGGACGGATCAGGCATTTCAAAACGACGGATTAGGCCTCTCACCAGGACGAATAGTACATTAACAATTGATTTCAACTAATTCGTTTATTGTAATACGTTGTATTATTAGTATGCTACAAAAAATGTGCCAAGTAGACAATTATGTTCAATACGTATGTAAGTTCAGTACAATCAAATTGAACATAAATTACCCATGTTCTGTGGCCATTACAAACGGACATCTCTACAATCATAATAGCAGTAGGTATGTGTACGGTTATTTCTATTAACGAGGCGCTAAAAAAATATGTTGAAGTCTCTAAATGAATTACAATGGAGTGCACAAACACAAAAGAACAAATTAAGTGAATCTGATTGAATAAGTGACTTCATCGATGTTTGATCGGTTAAAAAAAATAATAATCGATCGTTACAACCATAGTAAATACAGGGTGTATCGTAAAGAACTGCAGAACTTTTCTATCTTTGCGAGTACCAATTAAGTGTCATATCATACACGTATAGCAATTTTCGTAAATAAATATTAAATGCGTTCTTAATATTTATAATCCGCACATTTGCTAAACGGCGGAGTATGTTCCAAATCTCCTATAGTTGCGACCTATGCACGTATAGCATAAACTATGATAGCCACTTCACCCTAAAGTACATACATACATATAAAGAGCATTTAATTTTCTCAAGCTATCTCTTTCATCAACCTAAAACGCTTAGTTCGAACCTTTAAAACGTTAGTAAGTTGAGATGAACAGATTTCAACTTAGTTTCTAACATTAGATAGTGAGTATATTTAATTTGCAACATCCCATAGAACACATTTATCACGATTGGACACGAGGAAATGATCGCAGATGAGGTCCTATTCGAGAATCAAGCGCTAATGATCGTAGATGGAAAACAAACGCAGGAACAATACAATGGCGTCGAAATAATTCTGACATTCGAATGTAGTATGGTAACGAGCTGTCTGGTACAAGGTCTACGGTTCATGTTGGGGAAAATTATATCTAATCTATACTTAGTAGGTTAATATAATGAGGTTACAAGTTTGTTTTTGTTCGTGGTTCGTGCACTCTAATGTCTGGAACTTAACGAGGAATTTTAAAAATTCTTTTCGTGCTAGGTTTTTTATATGCACAATATCACTTACAAAGTATATTTAATAATAAATGAGCAATTTGTGGTGGAAACTAAATCCTAACGAATAATATTTTTCTATACACATTTTTATATACACGTGTGGTTGAATTATATAAGCAATAGTTTGATAACAAATAACAGGTGAGCGGCAGCTATCAGCGGGGGTTACAGCTTGATACGAAATGATGAATTAATTATACTGTTTTTATACAGAAACTGCGTATGAATGTTCTATAATATTTAAAATGAGAATTCTTTAAGAAATATACAGGTGTGCAAAACAAGAATTTCATAATAGTGGCCTGCTAAGATCGATTAGCGATTTTATACAGGTAATTATGTACTTACAAAATAATTACTTAAAGTAGTGTTAAGTATTCTAGTATTAGTAGCTATATATTTTTCTTTTAGTCCCATAATAGTAACAAGTTACGAAAAATGCACAATTGTTATGGAAATCCTATTTTTTTGTAATTTATTTCAATGCAAACCGTGCCTTACAGGTTTAAATTTTTAACATAAGTTTAAACATCCCAAACAAATATGAACATCATTTATAAAATATACAAATCTAGATCCCACGAGGTCTGACATTTTAATACATTGTGCGAACTCGGTGATTTAGCGTGTCATCTTGCTTCACCAGCCGGCAATGTCATAAAGGTCATTTTGGTCATCCAAGTTTTATTTATAACAGGAAAACGTTAAGAACTATAATTTTGAATCTTTAATAGTTAAATATAAATACTAACTTATAAATACTAATACCATCTGATAAGTTCACTGTGCTGTTGAAGATCTTCTAGTAACACTTCTAATTTGTGATTTTGTTTTAAATTAAATTTTGTATTCAAGTATTTATTTCTTTTTCAACTAATTTTATTACCGGCCAATAACGCAGTACTAGACTAAAATTGATTCTATAAAATCACACGCCCCGTATTTTTAAGTAGGGCAACTCATTGACAATTATTGTATTGCAAATCTCTAAAGAATGAGTATATGTATATAACTACTAACCATTACCAAAAGACGGGTGTATAGCCTTGTCATTCATTTGTAATTAAATCGCGGTATATTATCACTATTTCTTCGCATACTAAATACTTGTACATTTTTTTCTATAAGCGATGTTTTATAAGGAATGTTTACTGTCGAACATGTTCAAACAACTATAACAGCTCTGTGAATACATTAGGTCCGCTTGAGTGCGCTGGTGGCATTTGACAATTAAAATGTTTCATCAAGTCAATTGCCACACATCCAGCCACCGGTAGCGTTGCCACCAATAATAAAGACCCTATCACGATGTAGATTAAACGAATTAGGCCAATATTCATTGTGTACCTACCGTAAAATGCAGCAACATCAGTAATGGTATGAAAAATTTCAATACATAAATGTGCCATGAATTTCTAAATTGTCTCAATAATTATGATTTCGGATTTTGTAAAATAGTTTTGTAAAATCTTTGGTTTATCGATATAAACAGTGTACTGTGGATATTTATATATATTTTATAAAGAGTAATTTACATACTATTCCGCATAAGTATTTTTTATATCTGACCTTGTAATCTTTTTTCATACAATTTGTTGAACAGAAAAATATCTCTGCCCACCTAGGTCTATTTTTGGAAAGCTGAAGGTAATCAGATCACTCTAAAATTATTTATGTGACCGACATATGAATGAATTCACCGGAGAATTGGTGTAATACATTACATGATAAATTGTCACGGTCTCCAAAAGTGGTTCACTTAACCAAAGTTTGACGGCTTTTTTGAATTTTTGTACCATTAATTTTTCCTAAATGGAACCTAGTGTATAAACATGATGCTACAGAACTAGGTATAGAAAATTAAATTAATACGTTGTAGAACTTTAACTGAAATTTTATTTAAGATTATTTAATCCATAAAAAATGTTGCTTCACGATAGCACCTAATAAATGCAATTTTAATGTTCCCACGAAAGATCGATAAAAACTGCGTTATTGTATTGTGTACGCGAGGATCCAATAAATTTTTTGCTCGCCATCCTAATTTGATATTTAATAAGATGCGCCAAAGCCTCCACATAAATCACTCAAAATCGGGAACCCAACAATAGATACTGACACGCTCCAGCAAGCTTGAAATCTTCTAAAGGTCGTCATCGTTGATGTCATAGTTCAAAAGATTATTGGAATCCATTCTTTTGTAGAGTACCCACCCATGTCGTATAATAAATCAAAATATGGATATCTTTTTTCATCCGGTGACCTTCGATTCGTCAATGTATCAGCTAAGGACGTAATATGACGTCACTATCCTAACTGTTTTTCACTTAATACAAATGGTACCGGAATATTGTTGAAAAATTCAATACACGGGTGATTGATTATTTGACATGTCATACTAATTGGTATTTATCGATTGCTAATGTGTTGTACATTGGTGGTTTCAAAGTCGATTGAATGCTAATATTAGACGAAAATAAAATGAAGATATGTGTAATTGGCGAAGTTGCGTAACTCGTTCCCTCGTACATATGTGCAGCTATAAGTAATATTTAATAGCGTTTATGAAATACTAATTTGAAAATTTGTAAGACTAAATTTAGATACTTCTAAAAAGGATTTATATGATGATTAATTTAAAGCAAAACTTACAAGTACCTCGTTAACAAGCTTACAGTAAAAAACATTTCGTTGTATTTTACATGATTATTGTCCGTATCAATGTTGTAAATGCATTTGATTAGTTAATTTTATTGTTGCATCAAATCCAGTAAACAGACCTGAATGAAAATAAAGTAGGAGCGAATGAAAGAATTAAATTTTAGCCCTATAATATACGTAGGCAAAAAAGTTAAAAGATTTAGTAATGTCATAACTAAGTCAACTGTTCAATTCAATTAATGTGACATAGAGGAGGCCTTTACCCAACAGTGGGACGCAATATCGGTTATTAAAAATATAATAAAATATAGAGATCGGTTCAACAACGAACCATGTTCGATAATTCTTCAACACATCATGGTATTCTAAAAATTCGATTGAACTTCCTTGAAAACGTTGTACGACATTTACAATACGATATTTTGGTTTTCACAGGGCGTTAAAATAAAAATGGACGACGCCGGGAACATACTCATCAGACGCTACTCCAAGAGTAGTGTGTTCGTGAAGAGTACAGCGGCCACCAGCAATGAGGAGACCGCGATAGGACAGGACATCATGAAGCTACCAGGTTATGCCCTTGAACAGGAGAAGATATTCAAGGTTAGAGCTTTTTAACAATTAAAAGATTAAAGCGTAAACAAAAACATCCTGTAGGTATAACAATATAAATCGTCTAATGCACGCATAATTAAGTAGACGAGTCAATCTTCTCACTTTCTTAGCCTGTCAAGAGTCACAAGTCTTATTATCGTCGTTGGCTTAAAAGTTGTTATTTAAAACATTTAAAACGAGTATATACGATTAAATACACGAATAAAGTAATAAAAAACGTATCATTATATATTCGTAATATATTTACTATATTTTTTTTAAATATATAAGTGTAAAGAATGAAATATTAGACAGTGACATAATAGAAATATTATTAAAAATATTTCAACTATTTTTATAGCGTATTTATTATTAAGTTTGCTATAAAATATATTATCTGGTTAAATTAGGTCCAATCGATATTAGACTCAGAATTATTACATTCATCCTTGACATTTCCAATTCCATAATTTACTTGAACATTATGGATATAATTATACCAATTAGAGTGTTACTGGGTTTGTGTATCCGAGACCGCGGTCAGTTTATATGGTTACTTACCATCGTTAGCAAATATTAATTAACATTACTCGTTACGGTGATTTTGGCCAACGATATCGTAATATTCGACTTATATTTGGGCAACTTCTCAGTCTTTAAATTATTTGCGATATTTCTACAAGATACACTCGCTTTTATTGGTTTAGAACACTTGCTACTGCACTGGAATACTCGAAATATGGTACAGAAATATGGAATACTCGAAATATGATACAGATATATGGAATACTCGAAATATGGTACAGAAATATGGAATACTCAAAATATGATAAAGCCATATAGATTTTTCGTCGGTATTCTCTATGTAGTGTTATATATGTATAAATTGCTTTAATTTGCTTTTTGTTTCATTGTACAAGTAGTTTGCTTATTATAAGTGTACATGATTCTGAAAATGATATAACGGCATTGATATCGGACTGTGATCTAGCAATGAAATCATTACACATCAGAATAATATGTTATACACGTTAAATGTTACAAATGTATCTTTATGCGCGCACGTGTAAAATGCCGCGCCATAGAAATTTGTGTCATTAAATTATCTTAATCCCACCGCTATTATTTCCTTATGTTTCGTCACAACTAAAGACAATGTAAAGAGTGAGTTTAAAAGCCCGAACATTACTCTTAATGCACGTTGCATTGTTCCATGGTCATTTGCGGTGCATCACGAGTGAATTCGTTCACGATTTTTACTTTGACCGTGGCATTGCCTAATAACTTCTTTCTCTAATGTTCTTACGAAATCTTTGACCGTCATACGAAACATCTTTATTCTGACACTCGTTTCAATATCAATCACGATCTCGGCGTTACTTTGACTAAGTATCAGATAAGAACTTTCTCAGGAGATATAGATTAGGACTTCGTTTATAGAACATTGTGAGAAACATTAAGGTTTTCCGTTTGAAAAATTCGTAACGTTAATGAAATATACTTTTATCAAACTTACCATGCATTTAATTGAATGTTGCACGATTCACTTTAGATATCAAACTAAACGGGCAATATCAAACAATAGGAGATCCACTTCCTAGTAACAAGCAAACATTCATTAGTAATTCATACACCATTAACTACCAGTTTTACGCAAGTACTCGCCAGAACAATGCGAGAAGATAGCACTATTAAGTAAGGAAAAGAATGGTCATTGCCTCACTGATTCGTTCGAATCTTATTCCATTTCCTTGGGAGTAATGAAAGCGATTTCACAGAAAGCAAAGTGCTTATTGTGTGTTGCCAAAGCGAAGACAATGAACGGACTTAGTTTCAATTAACAGTCATTTCTGTATCGTATCATTTTCATATCAGTAACAGGAACTATTAATTTAAATAATATCTGGTATCTATTATGAAAAGGTAGTTTGCTGTTACGTTACCGTAAGTTTATGGACTTGTTTTAAACTGCGTAATTTCATATGTGTCTTACTAATTTGAATCTAACTTCCCCGCTTCTTCATCTCGTTAGAAGTTCTTAAGAACAACTCAATTTGAAAGAGTCTCTTGTATACAATACTTAGTGTTGAAATTTACAGATCGCCGAGATTTTTTTTGCGATCCGTCTGATTTCCCACACCGAATTCCCTCGTGACTAAAATAATATAAAACAATGTTATCATCTCCGTCCATGTCGACCGGGTTGTGGTTTCCGAGAGCTCAGGTATTAAGTGTCTGTTTAGTAAACTTAATTAAAACATAAGGATCAAATGTCAGACGAACGTTTCGAAGAAGCTGTTTGAGAAAATTATATCATAGTTAATTGCTTATACGATCTTACGTCTTTATATTTTTCTTGCAATAATAAAATAGTTAATAATTCGTCTAAAAGGCTTAACAAAACATTGTAATTTGTAAACTAAAGATATAGCGGACAATGGTGTTCCCTCTATTCGCAGTTTTATTTAATTATTATTAATTGCATATCCAATAAATCATTGGAGAACAAGGAACTATCCAATCAACAGGACGCGTAATAGCCAATTACGTAATGCAACAATACCGTGATACCGTGGGTTAACAATTAAAATTCTCCCAAGCCTGCTTTCAATGGACGGCCCATGACTTACGAATATCGGACGCGGCAATTTTTGTAGATACCATCGACAACTCTTTCCACGTTGTCTGGTTGCATTTGGACGGACATCTTGATGCAGTCAGCCGCGGCCCGTGGAAACGCATCAGTTGTGTAATAACTATATAGGGCTCATTCAATATCGAAGACGCATCTGACTCGGCGTTTTATATTAGGGTTCCTTGCTTTTCGCTTGATGCGCGTGTTTCTGAGTTTTAGAATATAGTTTAATTAAAATGAAAATATTGCTATTTTGTTTCTTTTGAAACTGAGAGCTGTTTTAATATATCACTATTTCAGAATTGGCTGACGCAATATCGCCAGATACCTACTGTCTGGTTACAATAATACCGGTTCACTTATTTGGTATTCATTCAACAAATTATAAAACGTTAGAAACACAGCTAAAGAAGTTTTTTTAGGTTTTTAACTCTTCCGTCTAAAGAACTTTTTTAGTCTTTACTTTATTAAAGAACTAAAAGTGTAGTACGGGACATTTTTACGAAACGTTAAACTTAGTATAATGCATAATCCAGTTACTTAATAGACTAAATCCCCATTCACTTAAGTATAGTCTTACTTGGACTTATCTAAGCGAGGTTCTCGCTTGACCGGTTACGTTAAACTCAGTATAATGCCGTTGCGTTTGTTTGATCGAGCGATTGTCTTTTCATTACCGACCGATGTCTTGTTATGTAATATTAATTTGATAAGATCATCTTTATAATTGTATTGATTCGTCTACTGCTTGGTTGATGTTTAAAATGCTGTAAATTGAAGCAGAGTTATTCCACTTTCTTTCATCTCATTTCGATCTCTATCAACGGTTTGACTTTTATTTAATTAGTTAATTAAACATATGTCCAATTGATTTAATTTATTCAATTATATCTTATATTAGTTGCATCGGCGATTTCATCCGACTGAAATACTATTTTTAGTGGGTTATGAAATCTATCTATTAATACTTTTGTGACTTAGATAGTTAGGTAAAAATTTGATTTAAAACTTTCACTGTAAATTCTTTAATTCCTGACTAATTAAACCTTATAGGCACAAAAAATTATGAAGTCTCGACGTCCATAAACAAAAGGACGTCCGAAACAAAAGTTAAACATGTTTTGTGGGTTAATTATTTCTGTGTTAACCGTATTCATTGTTTCAGCTGTTCGATATGAAGAAATTCCAATCCAACGTGAACCGTGAGTTGCGTCGCTCATATCCAGACCGCAGGCGGCTGGAGACGCAGTGTTTGTCAGCAGTGGCCTTCGTCAAGTCGGACGGCGACCTGCTCGAGTGTCCAATCTGGGTCCTCGTCATCAATGTCGTCGCTATGGACATGCTCAAGTCTAAGTTGCCTCCAGGTTAGTACTCCAAATCGGTTACAGACAGGGAAACAGACAAACTAAGAATTAGTCTTTCTTGTTATTAGAAGCGCATTGTATATCTGTTTCGTCATTCTTTCATCATCCATTCTCTCCACATGCCCGAACCTTTGAAAAATTTGAAAAACCAAAAATTGGACGAAACAGATATACAATGCGCGTGTTGACGGACGTATGTAGGTGCCAGGGGAGACCAAGACTGTCCTATCTCGACCAAATAGGTCAGACATTGGCTGATGGGGGAGTCAAGA